>CM012443.1:28254975-28549975 GCA_003999625.1 Oryzias javanicus
GACAAAAACTCAAAAAACTAAAAATCAAAAAAAAAAAAACTAAAAACAAAGATTCAGAGTTTTCCTCCAACTCAGGACAAAAACTAAAAAAAAAAACTAAAAAAAAAAAAAAAAAAATATTGTGAATAAAATCCAGAGTTTTCCTCCAACTCTGATCAGGACAAAAACTAAAAAAACTATAAAAAAAAAGAAATTCAGAGTTTTCCTCAAACTCTGCATGAGGACAAAAACTAAAAAAACAAAACAAAAAAACTATTATGAAAAAAAGATCCAGAGTTTTCCTCCAACTCTGATCAGGACAAAAACAAAAAAAAAAAAACTATATAAAAAAAAGAATATTCAGAGTTTTCCTCAAACTCTGATGAGGACAAAAACTAAAAAAACAAAAAAAAAAATATTATAAAAAAAAGATCCAGAGTTTTCCTCCAACTCTGATCAGGACAAAAACTAAAAAAATATAATAAAAAAAAAACAAAGAATATTCAGAGTTTTCCTCAAACTCTGATGAGGAAAAAAAGTTAAAAAAACTAAAAAAAAAAAAAAAAAAAAACCTAAAAATAAAAAGCAAAAAATTATTGCTATTTTTATTTTTAGTCATTTCATGTTTTGTGTTTTGTCTTTCAAATGTTTATTGTAAAAAAAAGTTAAACATTTGATTGATATTTGATCGTGTGTGTTTGTGTGTGTGTACCCCTAGATTGAGTCTCCTTCTCCCTAACAAGCAATATCACTTGTTATGGAGGAGGAGACCTGAGGAGGGTACTAAGTACTACCTAATGGCGGCCGTGGTGCATGGTAGGGTAGTCGTCTCACGATTGGAAGATAGTGGGTTCGATTCCTGCCCGCCCACGTGTCGAAGTGTCCTTGGCAAGACACTGAACCCTAAATTGCCTCTGGTGGGAGGTTGGCACCAGTGTTCGCCAGCGGAGCCACCACCAGTGTTGTGAATGGGTGAATGGGTCTGTGACGGTGAAGCGCTTTGGGCCCTCGAAGGAGGGTAGAAAGCGCTATACAAGTATACGCCATTTACCTAGTCCAGCGTAAAAAAAAATGGGGGGACACACCAATAGGTGTGTTTGTGTGGGTTTTCTCTGAGAGCTTCAGTTCCCCCCCACCCAACCAGAATACTCATATATCAAAAGTGTTGCAATTCTTCACATTCTGGTTGGAAACAAAAATTCAGACGCTGTAACGGTTCAGATTTTTTTTTTTAAATTCTGGTCCCACAAAAAGAGTTGCAACACTAAGTTTTTCCCCTCCTGACCCATCTTAACGGTGGAGGGGTTTGAAGCGCTTCGATGATCCTAGAAGCTAATCTGTCCAGGGGCAATACCCACGGTATGATTCCTACTACAGATGGCTTCTGGTGACGAGCCAGACTAGAGCGGTTCAGAATCTCCAAATGACTCACAAAGACCCAAAGTCCAGTTGAAACTCACAGATTGCAGTCAGGACAAGTCTGGAGCTGGTACAATGGAAATGCTTCAAGAGAAAAGCTGCAACATATGAGATCTTCAAACTTGTTGGTATTCTAACAGCCTCAGTAGAATGGAGACGTATGGGAGCACCAACAAGCTCATGCTCTCTTTCAGTTCTGTCAAGGAGGCGTTCATGACGGCACGAGGACGGGATCACCTGCAGGACTCTGGATCCAGCTAGGCCAACGTGTCAGGTATCATGCTGAAGACAGGGAGGAAGTGGAGGGCCCCAGAGACAGTCCAGCAAGCTGAAACTTGCCTGAAACACAAGGCTATCCTAAGTACAGGAACTCAAAGCATGACTTGAGATCAAACCATCAACCCTGTAAGTTCTAACAACCATGTAACACTAACTGATCATGACATGTTTCTATTCTTTCTTCTCTTCTTCTCTTTCTACAAGGAATTCTGCAAGGACTGTAGGAGGGTTGACCCGTACAGGTGCTGCAGGTTTTTGGGTTGTCCGGGTCCGTGGAGGGTCATAGAGAGGAGCGACTGCATCTTACTGAAGGAGGAACACAGGTGTGTCTTGCAGTTCTCTTGAGCCATAAGGAGACATCATGAAAATGGAACGTACCATTGTCATGGGTGTGGTATGTGCATCTGGAAGTATCCGTGAGGATCATTGAGGCAGCAATAATGTAATTTATGTTGATTGTCCTCAAAGAAGAGCAAGAAACTGGCTTGTTTCTAAAATATGTACAAAAAAACCAACAAGATCATTTTGTTTCTGCTGTAGAAACACAAGAACATCTGGATGTTAGACATTGTTGATCGGTACAAAAGTCGGACAAATGTTGTCGAACCACAGATAGAAACAAAAAGTTGAACGGCAGTTTTGCTTCATCTTTCATGTATAGTCCAAAAGCTAAAGACAATGGTAATGGTACATCTGCTTTAGCAGGTTGGGGTTCGATTCCCTGCTGTGTCCTGCAGAATATTATGACTTTAATACATGAAATGTTGAGTACTGCAACCATAAAGAGTAAAAGCAAAAAGAGAAACCAGGATTTTCTTAAGCCTTTCAAAGTGAACTGTATCCATAAATATGATCATATATTACCTTTGGAACACTAAAAAGAAAATTATTTATGAAATATTACATATTTTTTGTGAGTTTTTTCTTACCCAGAAGTGAAACAACAAAATTTCTGAAGCTCCACCGTCCAAAGTAGCAAACACCTGATTTAGCTGGAATATATTGAAGACAGGACACAACTGGAAGATATACAGTATTCTGCATCTAAAATGAAAGTTTTTTGCTGATCACCACTAGCTCAGTGGAGAAATTGAGTGTTGGTGTTAGACTGGAGGCGGTGCTGGCAGAGCAGACTCTTCCTGGAGGGGGCGGTTCACATCGTGCTGACTTCAGCACGACAGGATCTGCTCGTTTTTGTGGGTATGGGAGGGGCTGCTGCAGGTGGCGCAGGTTTTTAGAAGATTACTGTTAAGTGCATGAACAGATCAAAATACCATATTTGGGTTCTTTAGAATAGAATAGAATAGAATAGTCTTTATTTGTCATTGCACATTGTACAATGAAATTTAAAAGTAATCCCCATTCCTTAGTGCAGAAACAATAGAAATATAAGAGTATAAAATAATAAAACAAAGTGCTAGTGCTAAATTAAAAAGATATTCCTATTAAAAGGAACAAATATAAATACTAAAATGCTAAAAAAGATAAAACAATAAAACCAATCGCACGTCTCCCATTCTGCACACATCATACATAATATTGGACCCAAACACTTTAAATTGAATTTAAAGAGACTATTGCTCTTGGATAAAAACTGTTTTTGAACCGATTGGTTCTGCACTTCATTGTCCGGTATCTTTTTCCAGAAGGCAGCAGTTCAAACAGTATACTTTATAGAGAGGAAAGAACAGTGAAATGCATTTAGAACCTCAAAAAGTAGAATTTTCACAGTATTACCTCTTTAAAACTTTTGAAGAAAAAATATAAATCTGAAAACCAGCGTAGGTAAAGCTATTATAAGAAATGTAAGTGTGATGCTAACAATTAACATAAATATATTAATATTTTATTAAAAAATATAACATAACACATTTTTGGTTATTATTTTGATTAAATGTGCATTTAAATTTCATAAATACACGACACTGGTCATTTTTCCATCTTGGTTGGTTTAATTAAGTTTCGTTTCCTTTTTCCTCCTTTTTTCACTGTGAAGCAGTTCCCGATCATTGATCCCATCTGGAGTTTTCCCAATTCCTTCATGGTTTCTCTCTGTCTTCCTCTCCCTCCCTCTATCTCTTGTCCTCCCTTCTTCTGGCCTCTGTGAACTCCTGCTTCACCTTCTGCAGCAGCTCTGGATGCAGTATTAAATCCACAGCTGTCATGGCCAGAGCCTTCGCCACGCGCAGAGCAAAGAGCTGAGCTCTTTCATCACCTGCAACAAACCGACCTTCAAGTGAGTGAAGTCTAGAGCCAAGTTATCAGATTCAACATCTCGAGGGAACTTCATACCTGCAGCAGCTCTGTACTCATCTGTGTGGTTTAGGGCATCAGAGCCAATGTAGAAGTACGGATGAATGCCAGGAACAGCAAACGTCACATTCCCAAAGTCTGTGGAGCCTGACGATGGAAGATGCAGCGTTAGACGGTGGACTCAAAGGTCTGTCATGAGAAGGTGCTGCTGCTGCCACAGACCAGATTCATTCTTGAGAACATCTTCATCAGTGGTGAAGTTCATCCCAGAGCTGTGCCGTTTCTCTCATAGAGATCCTCCAGAGCGGAGATACGAAGGATGTTGTCGTATTGGTTTCTGGTAAATTCAATTTCAACCTAGAAGAAAATTGTAAAACATGTGCAAGTGGCAAAACTTTCTTTTAACGTACTGTCTTACATGAACCAACTCAGTGGCCTCAGAACAAACTTGGCCCAAAGAGCCACAACCCTTTTTTTTTTGTGTTCAGTCAAGCAGGAGGTGGATCACTAATGTCAGCCAATCAGCAGAAAGCTGGTCAGGGGTGCAGGGTTGTGGGTCTTGAGAACCAGGGTTCTGGTGGGGAAGTGTTCATTCTGGAGAATGTGGGTTGACCAAAGCCGGTCCACAGAGAGGACTGGACTGATCGTCGTGTTCCAAGTAGGAAGTACCTGTTGGTCCCAGAAAGCCAAAATCCCATAGACTTCTATGTAAAAATAAACATCTATCACTCAGTCAGTCAACCATTCTTGCTCTGGTGTCTCTTCTGAACATGTTCTTGCTAAACCTAATTTTTTTCATCGATTTTATTTTTTAATCCTAAGTTATTCAAGTTATAAACTGGCCAATTAGATGCCTCAAAAAGAGCATGTGGTGCCCGCTGGCCCCACCTCAAACATTCAAAGCGTCTCGGACCAATCACTGCTTGCTAACGTCGTCTGAATCGACTTCATTTCGTTGGAACCCGAGGTAAAGCATTTTCTGTTGGTGACATCACAGCTTTGATTTGTCCGTCTCTATTTATGTCAAACTCATTTTGGTTCAACTCGTCTGATCTCAACTGGGCCGGACCAATAACACATAGCAAAATAACCGATGGTCTGTTTTGTCAGTTGAAAAACACGCTACAAACAACCTTGTAGCCTTATCACTTATTAGTACACATTTTTTTTCACAGAGGCCAATGGATATAAGATGAAATCGACTTTACTTTTCTTTTTTTTAAATTTATTTAATCTTATAACGACTGAATAATTTACATCTGACATTGTGGCAATCCTGATACTAAACTCAAGAGGGGGCTGTAAAAAAAAATGAGAAACCCTGCCTAAGATATAAATATGCAAATTAATTAAAAAAAATAAACTAAACGTTTGTGAACACAAAACTTCAGAGTTAACCTCCCTTTCTCTCTTAATTTCAACATCGTTTGGCTTTTACTAGGCCGTCCATATCAGGATTCAAATCCTGTGTAACAAAACATTTCACAATGTCATCGTCAGTGAGGAAAATACAAAGAAATGTTCAAAAATCTTTTCTTGCGTTGGCTGCTTTTCCTGTACTTCCCCTAGTGGTGGAATTGCGCATTGCGGTAAATTTCTACAGACCCATAACTCGCCACAGGAATGGGCTAGAAACTTGCTTTTTTCCAACATCCTTATACATTTTTCTTTTCAAGACTGGGCCGGATTAAACCATCTGGGGGGCCGCATGTTTGACAACCTTGATATATGTCAATGGGGTCGCTTTTCATCTTAACATATCAGCACCAATTGTTGGATTGCGGGGGTGTTTCCAGAAAGTAGCACCTGTGCACACTCCTGGTTTAGAAGTTTCACCATGTGGATGGACATGGGGTCCACTGTACTTATCCTCTCCACTGGAACTGAATAAATGGTTAAATTACTAAAGAAAATTATATTCTTTTAATGAAATTGTAACCCAACAGATCGTGGTTGGACAGCATTGGAGCTCAAGCACTTTAGCAACCATCCAGAGAGACGAGATGATGATTGTCAGGGCATCAAGACCAAAATATTGATCTAAATGTGCAAAAATTGTTCACCTACTGCATTTTCTTGATCGTAGTATCCACTAAAGTTATTTCCTCTAAATTTGCGAAGGATTTAAAAATGCAAATATATAGAATTCTCTAAACTAAACAAAGACGGAAAAACGGTGATTAGACAATCAAATGCTTAAACCACAGAGCAGGAAATCAACAAAAAGTACTTTGCTTTATTGTCATTTTCAAAAGTCTTTGTGGATAATTGTAATTATCATTTTTTCATCAGATTTTCTGAACCTTAGGGTTTGATTTTTCTCACCTCACAGCCTGTTGCCATGGCAGCTGAACGAAAACAACTCTCCGCTTTGGCCTTCAGGACAGGAAGTTCGGTTCTTGATGGGGTTCTCAGATAATACTCCAGCTCCGTATAGTCAGGGATGATGTTGGGCTTCACTCCTCCGTTCTTTATGATTCCTGAGGAGCATATAGCGATGGTGAAACGGTGACGGAGAATCTGAGCCGACGGGACGGAGCTCCTCACCGTGGACTCTCCAGTCCGGTCTCATCTGCTGTCGGAGCGCAGACAGATTGTTGTAGCAAAGCACGGCCGCGTCCAGCGCATTGATGCCCTTCCAGGGGTAGGCTGAGGCATGAGCCGCCTTCCCGTGATACTTCACTGTAACACTAAAGCATAAAAGAAATATGTAATACTTTCCTCCTGAGCTATAAGTGATGGAGTGTTGTGCAGCATCTTCATGCTGAGATAAAGCTTACTCCTGCTCGGATACACAGGGGAGGTACGTGGCATCCTCCTTTGATGGATGGGCCATGAACACCACGTCCAAACCTTCAAACGCTCCGTCCCTCAACATGTCGACCTTCCCTCCACCCTCCTCCTCAGCTGGAGTCCCCAGCACTGTCACCTGCAGTGGAGAATCCTGTCAAAGTCCATCCCTCCAGCCGTCTTCTCCATTCGCTGCCGTCAGCTCACTGACCTTCACCTGGACAGGAAGTTTCCGTTCATCTTCCAGTGCGGCTTTGAGGCCGACGGCTGCGGCAGCTCCAACCTCGGCTATCAAGTTATGTCCACAAGCGTGACCGATCCCAGGCAGGGCGTCGTACTCACACAGGAAAGCCAGGCTGACCTCGTGACCCTGAGCTACACCCGCAGACCTCCAACAGGCCCTGAACGCCGTGTCCAGTTTGAAGCGGCTGTCCACCTGCCAGCCTTCCTCCTGATGGAAAAAGGCCACCAGTCTGTCGTGAGATCTGACCTCCTGGTAGGCGAGCTCCGGGCAGCGCCAGATGTCCCGACTGAGGCTGTGGAGCTTTGCTTTGGCGTCATCTATACAGGAGCTGACTCTCTGTTTCAGCTGCAGCTCTGACATGCTCTGCAAACACTACAGTTAACACTGCAACACGAACACTGCAAGTGACTCAGTTTACAGTCGCCCCGCCTTCACAGTGCATGAGGGGAGTTCCAAAATAGACCTCCACCCTCACTCCTCCAATCTGCAGTTGGGACAGTCTGTCACCAAACAAAAAGTTTGATTTGGTCTTTATAGCTGTTCAAATATGAAAGTAAAAATGTTTACATCTTTAAACATAAGTCAACCAATCGTTGATTTATAAAGCATCTAAATAAGGCAATGTGGAAATCAAATGTCAAGAATGAGAAGTTATATTTTTATCTAGTCTGTCTAGTATACATACCCAAGTAACTTCAGACTCTTGACATGATTTCTCCTAAAGAGACCTAATTTTAAGTTTTCTTAATGAAAAAAAGAAGTTATCCATAGAAACTAATTCAAATTCCTGAAATTTCAGAGAGCTGTTCCAAAATCAAAAATAGGATAGAAACAAAAAAGTTAAGACTAAAGTCAGAGTACAACTTGACAAAAAAAATTATGTTTCTTCATTGTACTTTGGCCTTTAGTTTCATGAGGTTGCAGCTCATAGGCCAGAGTTCTGCAAGCTTTAACAATAAAAGACCCATTTGGTATGATTTCTTACTGACCAGAACCAAACGAGAGCAACAGTCTCACTTTATTGAAAAAAAAAAAAAAAAAGCATAATATTTATGGTTTTTTATTTTGTCAATTAAACATGAGTTACAATAGTGTCTATATGTTAATATATAACAGGTGTAACCTATTTTACTTTGAAAACAGCACACACTAGTTTCAAACTTAGTTTGAAACACACTTTCAAAATAAAACCCACTGTTAAAAAGGTCCTCCTGCTGCAGCAACTTTACTCCAATTAAAAATGCAAGACAGTCAAACAGGATGTTTTTAACCATCAGGATTTTCAATTCAATCATCATTTTTTTCCCTTTTACTCTCAGATATAAACAAAATTTTACTAGAATCTATTTATTAAAAAAAAAGTTAAACATTTAAAATAAATTGAGCTTATTATTGTAATTCTCTAAGATGTGAGGCACAAAAACAAAACTCAAAATAATTTTTATCATTTTAAACTGCATTTGTTCACATTTCTAACCACTTTAGTGTAATTTACTAAAGAAAAAAACATTCTGAGACTTTTATTTCACTAACTATAAATTAAAACACAAATTTAAAGATAATTTCTACAGAATTTCTTATTGTAAATTAAACTTTTTTTGCTTAGTTGTTGACATGTTTAAAATCGAAGCCGAAATTACAAAACTTAAATCACTAATCTATAATGAATCCAACCGTTAGCATTTTTCATTAAAGCTAAACCGCCTCAATAAATGGATAAAAGAGGCTGCGGCTGCGGAGCCACATCTATAGTAAAATCTACAGTAACTTTGATTGATTTGAACATGAAAAAAGAAAGTTTAAAAAATATATAACCCCAAAAATAAACGGCATTAATCTAATCATCAAAGCAGGAAAAACGGAGGACCATTAGTCCATGTCAGGGGTCTGCAACCAGTGTCACTCCAGAGCGTAGAACTGCATCATAAAGAGAGGATAAGTTCATATGTAAGTCACAGAAGTTTAAGTTGCACTTTTAGGAGAACTTTAGAACAACTCTGCCAGCGTGCTGTTTCCACCGAATGGGATTTAAGCCTCAAGTTTTCATCCCTCTAGTGTTTGATAGTGTGAAAATAATGAAATATGAGACAATTTATTTTAAATTAATCCCCACAAAAGTTGCACCCGAGTGTAGGTCGCACCCTTAACCAAAATATATAAATAAACGTGACTTATACTCCCAAAAATACGGTACATATATGCTTTAAATTATGCATGCACACACAAAGTAATAGCAAACACGGCTGAGGTTCAGTAAATTTCCTTTAGGTAGATGCTGCTGCAGACATTCATTCTGCATAAGCAGGTTTGGACAGGTTCACTTTGACCACATGAGCCTCTTTTTGTCCAATCAGACCTGCCAGGTAGACGTGAGGCACGGTGGCGCTGCTGCCGCCGTCTCTCTTGCTTTGGCACGCGGCGTCCTTCTGCAGCCAGGTCTGAGTGGCGTTTTCCCGCCTCATGTGGCTCTGGTTCGTCTGACTGGAGTGCGTGACTTTTTTTCGCAGATTCACCTGCGGATCCAGATCAAGAAAAGGTTTGTTTGGTTAAAAATGAGCAGCAGAGACCATCAGAGGGAAAATCCAGACAGAATCTGCTGGTTAACTTACCAGTTGGAGAGCTTTTCGCCGAAGTTCCCATTCATTCCACTCGTAGGACTTATCAATGTTTGCTTCCACGGGGTGGATGTCTGTCTGCGTCCCACTGTCACATTTACAGGAGGACTTTGTCCTCACATTCTCCTCTGTCTTCACCTGAAAATCAGAGATTGCAGATCAAATCTGTTTCCCCTCAAACGCATCAACCATGTTCTGCTTTTTGGTTGCACCGTACCACAGAGTTCAGACTGAGGTAGGAGAGCTGCTGGTGGAGGTTGAGGAGGTGGATGAGTTCAGGAGAGCGTTTGGCTTTTTCCACCACCTCTGCAGCAAAAGCATCTGGACTGGAGGCAAATTTCAGGGCGGCTTGTTTGGAGCTGAAAGCGTAGAGCTTTCCCTCGTGCTTCAGGACTCCAATGTGTGGATTTCCTAAAAAACAGAGAGATCATCTGTAAATCCTGTAAACTGTACGCTCTATAAAATAAAAACAACTTCTTGTTGTAATTTTTCCAGCGTCTGCATTGGAGAGGTTGGTTTAGATTAAATATATTTGCCCATTACAACACATTTGTGTTTAAAAACAAAGAAAATTTGAAAGATTCAATCACACAAAGACTAACGCCTGGTTTACACCGCACACGGAAGCGGCGTGGAACGAAGGCCGCTTCCATTCAGCGCTCTTGTTAACCTATGGAGCAAACTGCACGGTTCTCCGCGGTTGGCTCGCACAATCGTTTAGCCGTCTCGACTATTTTTTTCATGATCCACGAATGATCCGCATCAATCCTGTTAGGAACTCACACCAGGAGAAAATTATTTTCACAATAAAATACCAATATTGACAAATGTGATCATTTTTGTATCCAAAACAGACTGTAGAGATGAAAATACAATGAAGACACAAACAAAGCACAACACACAAAAAATCTGTCCGTCCTGGAAGAAGATCCCTCCTTCATGTGGACTTCCCCGAGGTTTATTCTTTTTTCCCCAGAATCTTCTTTTTTTTTTAGTTTTTTTCCTCATCAAAAGAAGGAGAATTTAAGGACAGAGATGCCCAGTTTAGTTTAGTTTAGCAATCAGCTGTTGTTCATATTTTATGACTGATTCTATGTTTTTTGATAATTACTGGTGTGAAGTTGAGACAACTGTGTTGAGCTAAATTAATAAAATTGTTTTAAAGTTAGTCTGAAAGTCTCACACACGTTTAGAAAGTTGCTTTTGAATGTTATTTATAGTTCAGATAACTGTATCGTAATGAGACAAAACCCTACGGGAGACACGGCAAAGACCGCTCCAATAATCCATCAGTAAAATCAATGCAGCTTCATGAGATAGTTTGTATTTATGCCGTTGTCAGTTCTCTTGCTTCTGCTTCCTGATAAAACTTCAAACCCTACACTGCAAAAAGTAAAATCAAAGAGAGATGAACTATCTTAAAGCAAGGTAAGATAATTCTTCTCATTTAGTTAATTTTATGCCAGATAATTTCCCTTATTTTAAGAGTTTTGGTAATTAATGATCTCAATAAAATATTAAGGCTTGTTACTAAGATTTTAGTTCCTATTATGAGTAAAAAAACACTTGAATAGTTTCAACAATAACATTTTCTTCATTCAAGCCTGTGACATTTGTATAGTTAAGATCAATGCAGGAGTTTTGCTTTAATTCAAGAATTTCAAGTAATTTGTTATGCATAGTGAGAAAAGAATAAGGATAACAACAGTTTACTATTCTTTTCAAAGTATAGAAAGTATTATTGTTTTTAGTATATTTAGCAGGTTTCAAAAAACAGATCCTAGTAGTTAGCATAATGTCAAGATAACTTTACTACCAAAGTCTTAGTTTAAAAATAATTGTGAACATTTTTAAATAATATAGTGATATTAGTCAAAATGAGTAAAAAAAAAATATATAATATTATATTTATTATATATAATATATATATATATATATATATATATATATATATATATATATATATATATATATATATATATTTGTGGTTCCTTTGAGGTTAGATATTTTACTTGTTTTGAGAAGTCTTGACAAGCCAAATGTTCTTGTTCTGTTGGCAGATCATTTTTCTAATTCTGAGCAATATTTACTCATTTCGGTACATTTTTTCTTGTTTTTTATAAAGAAGACTACTTGCAGTGTAGATGAGTTCCAGTTTTGTTCATCTGCTGGATTTTGACAGAGGAAACCTCTGAAAACAGATCCCGATCCTCCAGCAGGATTTGACCAGTACCTGGCAGCAGAAGGCCATCACTGCTCACCAACGTGGAACCACAGAAACCGTTGTATTGAAGCGGCAGGTCACTGTAGCTGGACGCCGCTTCAGGCATGAGCCATTCCTTCGTCTCTGCTTGGGCTGGATCAATCTGCTCACCTGAAAGGCAAGAGCAGGATCACCTAGGAAACTCTTGGAGCTGATGTTTGTGACTTTAAACTGCCTGTAGGAGGTCTGTCAGACGTACCAGAGGACTCTGCCAACCTCTGCTCATCGCTCTTCACCTCTGCTGCCCCCTGTAGGCCGTCCAGATCCGCTTCAGAGCCGGCCCGCGACGCCACGAATGGACGAAGATTCACTGTGATGTTGTGAAGGAAGTTGAGGAGCTGTGCCTCATCCAGAAGCCGAGACCACGTTGATGACAGGGCTTTGAACGAAGACTGAAGAATGTGAGACACATGAAAGAAAGAACTTTTACTTCAAAAACTCTGTGACACAGATTCAGTCTGTGGATGCTGCTGAGCACATCTGATTGTCCTGCCACAACCACATGAACAGGATGTGTCTCTTCAAGAATCAGAGGGGCGGAGCTTGAGGATTTCCATGTTTTACTTATGGTTGTCTTAAGCTACTTAAGAAATGAAAGCAAATGAAGAGCTGAGTTCTGAATACGAACTAAACAAGAGAAAGTTCTACTCAAACAGTGACACAGGAAAT
This sequence comes from Oryzias javanicus, assembly GCA_003999625.1. Taxonomy (NCBI): domain Eukaryota; kingdom Metazoa; phylum Chordata; class Actinopteri; order Beloniformes; family Adrianichthyidae; genus Oryzias; species Oryzias javanicus. The sequence goes on from CM012443.1 coordinate 28,267,487, forward strand.
AGAAACACTCACGATGACTCTCTGGGCTGGTGGGGTTTCTGACGGTTTCAGAGTTTCTGTCAGGATCTTCAGCTGGGATGAGAGATCAGTCTGGAGAAGTTCGACGACCTTCTCACACGAGAATGCGTCAGTCTGAAGGTGAAGCACACGGTGGCACAAGGCAAGACACCTTTATCATTTAAGAAGAGGACATTTGTAACTAAGACAATTGGACAATACAGGACAGCCTGTATCCCTAACTGCTTCCTTTTCCTAAAAGTTTCCTTTTCTCTGAAAAAAATAAGAAAACAAAAGAAAGACACCAAATAAAAATGAGTACTATCACGTTTTTCTCCTGATTTCTTTATTTATTTATTTCTGTTTATAGCTAATGTGTACCCAAACAAAGTGAGATAAAACAACAACAACTGTTGTCTTTCCATAAATTCCGGTGATCTGACTCGGTCTTGACAGTGACTCGTGCACCTCACTTAGAAAAAAATAAACTTGATCTTTTAGAACAATTAAAAACTAGGGGTGAAGGGGGAAATCGATTTGATGATATATCGCGATATTTCGTCTGGCGATACAAGTATGATCGATTTAATTCATGATTTATGAGAGTGCTTCGTTTTTGTTTTCCGCCAAAACAACAAGAAGATCTCACAAGAACCAGCTTGTATTGATATTCAGGTAGAGTTTTTTTTTCTTTCTAAGGCATCCTCTTAAAGAAAAGGTAAAAAAAAAATAATCTAGTACAGTATAGGATATATCGCGATACGTATCATATGGTGAGACACATATATCGTATTGCCAGACTCTTTACAATATACACCCCTACTAAAATCTTAATTTAATCCTTGATTTATTTGTGTTTTCTCTCAGATACTTTACCAGTAAGACTTTGAGAAAGCCCTCGTGAGCCCTAACATTGTAGAGAGCCTGTCTGAGCAGGACGACCGGATCTTCGCTGCGTCTGCTCTGACGGCTGCGCTGCGTCAGTTTCTCCAGGACAGCCGTGAATTTCCAGGCTAAAGTCCGGGTCTCGCTCAGCTCCTTCCTGATAGTCTCTCCGGTGGATGAGAGGGCGTCTTTCAGGACAGTGGGCACTAACAAAAGAAAGGCAGGGTAAATAGTAAGGATGACCATGATCCAAACTAGACTCCTGAGGCAAAAGAGAGGAGAGAGAGTTTTGTTTGAGGTCCCATTCCAGTCATCTTTTGATCTACTGTGAAAGCGACATAAGGCTGGTTGGACTGTTGTGGCAAAAAAGTGAACATTTGCTGCTTTTGAGACTCAAGTCCAAACTTTTCAGACGACATTTTCAGAGCAGGGGTGTCAAACTCAATCGCACAAGGGACCAAAATCCAAAACACACCTTAGGACGCGGGACGCACAGGATAAACATTCATTGAACACTCTAAAACTACATTTTTAAAACTTTAAAAACATAACTTCTTGACATAATTATGAACTAGATATATGCATTACCTGTTGTAATGCGAGTGTGAATGCTGTAAGCTGAATTTTTCTGCTGAAGATGCTGAAATTGATAGTTAAAATCGCTGAAGCTGATAGATGAAAACATGGAAGCTAGTAGCTGAAATCACTGAAGTTAAAAGCTGACAACGCTGAAACTGATGGCCGGATAAAAAAATAGCTAAATGCCAAATTAGCCTATAAAAAAAAAACAAAAAAAAACTAGATTAGCCAAAACAGCTAGCATGTAGCTGAAAAATAGCTGAACTCCAAAATAGCTTAAAAACTGAAAAAAAAGTCTAAATTAGCCAAAACAGCTAGCAGGTAAATATTATCCTAACTCCAAAACAGTCTAAAATATGTTTTAAAAAGTTTAAAACAGCCAAAACAGCTAGCATGTAGCTGAACTATTAGCTAAACTACAAAATATCCTAAAAGTCTGAAAAATCCTACATTAGCCACAACAGCTGGCATGTAGCTGAAATATTATCTAAACCCCAAAACAGCTGAAAACTCTTAGTAGATGATAAAATAGTCCAAAAAGCTAGCAGAATGCCAATTTTTAAAATGGTAACTTTTTAACATAATTATGAATAATAAAAATGCATTAATATTATTCTAGAATAAATCAACTTTAACCTTAAATAACTCCATAAAAATACATTTTGTGAAAATTATACAAGTTTGATATGAACGCAAGACAACATCAGGCCATTAATAACAATGAAATAAAATGATCTGGAGGATAGAACGACCCAGAGGGCCAGATCTGGCCCCCGAGCCTTGACTTTGACATGTGAACAGATGTTAAAACTGAACTGAAATCAAAACTATCAAATTTAAGGAGAAATAAGTTCCGCACAGATCTAAGCAGACTTCACCCAGAGAAGTAAGAGAATGAAAGCGCTGTACTCAGTTCTCGGATGTCAAACTCTCCCTCTCTGTTCTGGCTGGCGTTGTTGAAGAGCCGTATCCCCGTGGAGATCATGGCGAGCTCTTGGAGCTGCTCTTCCTTCTTTTTCTTCGGCAGAATCATGAAGGACCTCAGCTCCGACTGAGGGAAAATACTCTGAAGGGCAGCTAGGACAAATGAAAAAAAAAAAGGCTGTACAATCCATGAAGAAGACAACAGCATCAAGAGATCGATGTCTTTGGTTTGAAGCATCCTGAGCAAACTGCAGATCTAATATTTACTGATTTCAAATGAAAGTTATTCAGACATCATCATTTTTATTAATTATTTTTTTTAAAGAAATTAAGAGTCAAAACAATAACTTGACGTTTTATTCACATTTGAGCTTCTATGAGGTTCTTTTCTTTTTCTACTGGTTTCTTGCGCATGTCCACCACCTACAGTTGGAAGAGGCTTGGTCTGAAATGTTGAAGAAGTGCAAATCTCGCGAATCCCGCTCTAGACTTTATCTTTCACAGCTCTATTCTGAAATATGAAAGACTTGGTGTCATAGAATCCTGCCATGGTCAATTTGGAGAAAGGCTTGTCGGCCATCTAGATGTCATTGCCAAATTTGAGTCTCTAAAAGGTCAAAGTTCAACCTGGTTTAACTTTCAAAGCAAATTCAATGGCAATGCATTTTGAATTTGCATTTTAAATTTCACCCTCCAAGCGGAGAGATACAAAGTCATCCATCGCGAGGATAAACCGCGTCGCTCTGAGAAGCACTTTTATTCATGTGGGTGTGTTCTGTAGCGCAGAAGTTTATATTTAAATGTAATTAATAACTTTTTGTTGTAGCATAACTTTTTTTAAGTGATAAAACCAATGTTATTATGTATATTCAAGCGCCGGAAGCTGGAATGCTAGCGGACCGGCGATTATTGATGACGTCATCGGACGAAAGTGACGCCCGAAATATGATACACTATTTTTTCATAACTCTCCGTTTGGAGGGGTAAAAGAGAAGCGAATCATTTGGATTGTGCCCAAAAGTTTTGAACACAAAAAACTGAAATGTGTGCATACACACATTTACCTAAATTTTGAAGTTTTTTGAAAGCGCCAGCTTGAAAATGTGTTGCAGAGGGCATTTAGACATTCAGGAAAAACTAGAACTTCCATTTGACTGTGAAACTGGATGGGGGATTTGAATAAATATTATGCTAGAAAGTTGTTTGGAGATTCACTGAAAAGCTACAGTTGATGTGAGCTCTGGCTAACAAAACTTATTCTTAGAACTTTTCCCGTTTTGAACTGGAAATCCATCTTCAGGTGGACATTCAGAGCTTTATTGTAATGCGCGTGGCTAAATTATAACTAAAATGATTTTGTTTCATGTGTTTTTTACTTCTATCTCATATTTGTGCTTTTCTTTTGGTGTGATGAAGCAGAACAAAGTCATTTTGAAGCAATAAGTTCTAATCAAAACATGAATTTCTGTAAAAAAAAAAAAAAAAGGTCCTTCATATAAAATGATTAAAATGTATACAATTCCTGCCAAAGTAGTATTATAAAAAACTTTTTCATAACTTGAACAAGTTCAAGTTGTGTGCAAAGTAGGAAAAAGTGAAGTCAGCTGCCACTAATACAGCCTTATTGCAAGAGAACGGTTGAAGTTTTAAGTAGATTGTAAATCAGAGTCAGACCTTTAACTTCCTGTACGCTGTCCACATCTGTGGGTGAGCCCATGGAAGATTGCAGCAAGATGTAAGTAATGATTCTGCTGTACACAGCATCAGACTCTCGGCTGGTTTTCACTCTGCAGTCTGTTATCTGTTGACTCAGCGGACTCAGCCGAGAATCCAGGCTGACATGGATTTCTTTAAGAAACTCACCTGCAAAGATAAAATGTTTTAATTATATCTACCTTTAAAGAGAAAAAAAAAACTATAAAATGGCAGAAAAAATATGAAACAATGGCATTAACAGGATTAAAATGTGACTTAAAAACCTTTTGTATATAATTGTGTAAATGTTTTCTTTCCTGTTGTTCGTCATCATTCATAGGGGCAGTAGAAGGACTTATCCTGCTCATTTCAAAATGGCTGCTTCCATGAAATCTCTAAAACAATTTTGGCGGGAAAATGTTTTGCTAATTTCTTCGAAACTTTATGATAAGAATAATTCATGTTTTATTATTCCTTTCTTTAAATGACCACCTTCTGTACTGAAAAAAATGTGTTGGCACCAACATTATTTTTTCACAATAAATGTTACGACATGATAAAAAATGTTTGGACCAATTTAAAGATAGTGGAGAAATAAGGTGCATTTTCCAGAACACTCACGTTAATATTATTGCATCTTAAAATGCCATTTATTTTTTAATAAAAACGTATCGAATCCTCATGAAAAAATTATGTTGCAATTTATTCTTTTGTTAATTTCATTAAAGGGTTTAAAAAACATCTTAATTCCAAAAAAATGAAATATTTAGTGAATTATGTGATACAGTGGGCTTCAAAGGGTTCAAATGGTGTCAATTATTTCAATAAATTTATATGTATTTGTATGTTTAATTAAGTTTGAATATTGTGCCACAATTATTTCATATATTAATATTCTTTATTAGACTTATTTTTTAAAAACATAAAAAGTCTGTACTAACGCTGAGAGATGTAATTCATGCAGAAATACAGCTGCATCTTGATGCTGTCAAGCGATGGGCTGTTCTTTTCCAGAAGTTTCTCCAGACATAGCTGCAAAAAGAGACAGGACACCTCACACCTTCAAGAATCTCCACACAAACAAACAAACAAATAAGCGAATAAGAACCTGTTTAAGCTTTTCGACGTCTTGCTCTGTGAGTTTTCTCTCATTTTCAAAGCCGTTTGTAGGGTCCACAACGACAGCTTTCACCTAAAAAGATTTAAGAGAAACTGGTAAAAAAAAACAAAAAAACAAACCAAATAACAGCACGAGGCAGCACTCTGCCGCCGTTTTACGGCTTTACTGACCATAAACGTCACCAGAGTCTCTGTCAGCACGTGCCCCCGCCTCGTGCACTCCTGCACGAGCTCACCGACTATATTCTGGATCCCTCTTTCTGCGTCAAATTGAGACATTTTTCTTGTTCTCGAAACAAGGAGTTCAGGAAGAAAACTGTTGACAACCTGTTGCCGGGGTAACGGTGTTTCAAGGTAGCACAATGGCGCCCTCTAGTGGCTATTCTGTTATATACATCAACAACATTTTTAATAGAAAATAAACTTTATTTTAATGTGTTTATTAGTTCTTATTATCAGCGTTTTCTGTTCTCTCTTTGCTGCAATGGTGAATTTATATTTTTTTTAAATGCATAATTTATAAATTAAAAAAAATGTGAATAATTAAAGGAAAGAATAGCCAGATACTTGACAATTATGAACAATGAACTTCAGAGAAAAAGAGAAAATAGGCCAAATAGCATGATTTTGCTAAACAAAACGTGGATGGATGGATGGATAGATAAGAGTGGAAAACAATTACGACAAGAGAAAGCGATCAAAATACATCTGCAAAAACAGAGAGCAAACACACAATGAAAAAGCAAAAATAAAACCAATTAAACAATAAATCTGAGTAAAGTGAGGCAGACAACAATAAATAAATATAAATATATTGTTCTCACAACCACAGAAAAAAAACCAAAATTCTTCAATCAGATATATGTTTACTCTTTTCACTTTTAAAGGTAAAATATGAAAATTAATATTTAAGAATTTAGTTTAATGTTATTTTAAGTGGTTACAGAATAGTTAAATCCATGAGTTTGAGGATATTTCATACAAAAAGATAAGCAGTGAAATTGAATCTCATTGGAACTTAAAGATTACGTCACATAATCAAATATCCATCGGGGGCATTTGTGATGAAACAGGCACAATTGGATAACAATAACGTTCAATCTCATTTTATTTTATTATTTTATTTTTGGGGGAGAAAATTGTAATATGTTAGAGAAATATTTTTTAGAAATTGCATGATTAAAATTGTTTTTACTTCTTGCATTCAATCCAGGGATAGAGCATCCGGGATAAATTTGTTGTGGCTCCTTTAAAAAGTGAACTCCATCTCCCATCATGCCACACGGCAACACCATGACATACGGGAGGGAGGCAACAGCTCGGGGAGAAGAGGGAAGGCTGCGTGAAGAGAAGGACAGCAAAACGGAGTGAGAGGAGCAGCTCGTGCTTCTCAAATGGAGCTATTTTCCGTCGCGGAGTCACAGAACTGACCGAAACGACCACGGCTCGGAATGGCGAAGAACCAGGAAGTGGAGCGCATCGCCAAAAAGCTGGACAAAATGGTCCAGAAGGAGAGCACGGTGAGGGCAAATGAGAAGCTGCATCCGTGGGAAAAGCACAGAGAACAGCGTCAGGTGATGAGCTTCATTTTTGACGTTGAAATGGAGAACATTCTGGAAGCAGAGTGGTGTTTACAAGCCTGTGGGTGAAGAATGCCGGACTTTTCCACCATAAATCCGCTGTGGTCGATTTAAACTTGACTGGTTCCTCTTGACAGCAGCTGCGGTTCAAACACGCACACCTGGAATCTGTTAACCTAACTTTGTCATTTCAGAAACATTTGAAATAAACTAAATTGTTTTCCTTACTAATTCTAACAATTACCTTCTTTAAAAAAGGTCTTTTCATAATTTAACACACCCCTAAAAATAAATAAATAAATCCCTCTTGAATTCAGTTAAAATGAAAAGAAAGAGACTATTTTTGAAAGATCTATTAAATTTTTAACCTTTATCAAATTCTCATTTCTAAAACGTGTGATATTGAGACAGATGATAACATTTTTTAACATCTAGGGAGATTTTTTAAGCCACTAAATGTGGACTAAAACTTTATTTAAAAACTGATCAACAATTGTCTCAGGGGACAAAATGAAAGATGTTTTCAATTTATTTGCATAGACTGTTGTGTTAAAGTAAAAAATAACAAAATGCAGAGAAGATCTCGGGAATATACAGAGCAGGCGAAATACTCAAACGGCCCGCGGGCCACATGCGGCCCGCCAGATAGCTTAAGTCACTAAGAGAAAAAAAAAATAAGGATTTTTCAATAAAAAGGAAACCAAGTTTTTAGCTCATTCCTGGGACGATCTACGCCTGGTTCATACTGGACGCTGAAGCCGAACAGAGGCCGGTTCCATTTGGCGCCCTTGTTAATCTATAGTGTAGCTCACACCAGGCGCGGAGCGCCACGGTCTTCCACGGAAAGCTTGCACCAAGCAGTGGGTTGTCTATTTTTTGGCGCGAGCATCCATTCTGGCAGGAAGTTGCATCAAGATACATTAGAAAAATCCAGTTATATTTTAAAAATGTAACCAATTTTTCACAATAAAATACAGTGATTGACAAATGCGATCATGCTTTTGTAGAGATGAAAATAAACATACAATCACAACACACATATACACACATCTCTCTGTGTCCCAACAACAGATACATTAAAACGTGTAGGTCTATATTTTTAGGTTATTGACTAAAAACAAACAGGAAAAAAAGAAGCTTAATCAGAAACGCCTTTCGACCCCCGCGGTAAAAATACGTCTGGTGTGAATTGCGCGAGAGAGCGGATGCCGCGTGCACTCCGTTCTGCTTCCGTGTCCAGCGTGAACCTAGCGTCATGCTTATTTAAAGAAATGGCTGCAATGTGTAATCCTGCCACAAGGGGAAGCAAAAGGAAAAAAAAATCCGTCATAACAAGAGATTAAGAAATAAACAGTATTTGCATGGAAGCTCGTGCCACATCTGGGTTAGACGCAGTTTGGTTTCCTGCCGGCCTCTCCGCTGTTAAGTTGCTATAAAAAATGATCAGGTGTGACACCACAATTACCAAAATGTTGTTTTTAAACATAAGTAATAGTAGCTAGGGCTGGAAATCACTGGGTACCTCACGATATGATACGATACATGGCTCACGATATCGACAATATCGCGATACTGCAATATTTGGTAAAAATCCTCTCTAATAACTAATATCATATAGAGGAACACTTTATTGGGGGGGAAATATATCCCCAATTTTATTTTTTTAGCTTAAACACAATCATAATAAACAACTTATGTTTTATTTTATGCAACAAATTATAGACACTTTTGTTTAACGTTGCTTAAAATCACTAATACTAGAACTTTGACACCAATTGAATTGGAATTATTTGTAAAAATTCAATATTAACAATAGTAAACATGATAAGCAGTTCCACTATTTAGTGTAGAATTATTACTGTTAGCAACAGAACAAAAATTAAATAATTCAAATTGTTCACAGCTATCTACCTCCAAAAGGAACGTCACACCAAAGGATGATGAATATAACGTTTTACAGCCTCTGTCAAGTGTTACCAAATTTTTTTGTACACTTTTCCCACATTTGAAAAGGGCTGAGCATTCAAAATTGAAAATTTACTCAGACTGTCACTGAGATTATTTCTCCGATCTTTATCTATTTTCCATTTGGTCAGTCAATAGTCAGGTAAAAAGGTAAAAACCTTAAAAACACACATAATAATGGCAATAAATATTTACAAATTCGAATTCTATTACAAATTAGAAATAAACTATTTTAATCTATAATAATTTATATAATTTTAAGTGCTTCAATTGACCAGCAACTTCCCTATTTTACCATGAATTCACGTACTTTATTTTAATTACATTTTTTTTAAGTTCATTCATCAAACCCTGCATTTTCTATTTAAGAATGACTTTAAGTTAACATAAGCAAAAAGTTATTCATTTGAAAACCTTACACCATAAATTTACCAAAGTTACACCGTACACCAGCAGGGTAAATATCAGAGTGCATGAAAGCGAAAATTCCGACCGGTACCTGAAGTACACACAAACGGGTACGAAGCACGCGCCTCGTTCCCACAGCGCGCCGATCAAACAGGAAATAAACGATCGCGGTCATTCTAGCGCTCAGACAAACTCACTTCTTACCAGTTGCCTCTTTAACAGATGAATGATAATTGCACAGAGGTTGGCATGATTTTCACACGCGCTACTGATTCTGGATCTCGCCATAATATGTCCGACGCAGCACGCCCAGCTGCGCAATAGTTCCGTTACGCGACTCAGACGCAACAGCCTCTTCAAATGAAAATATAATATGGATACTTGGTCGTTATATTGTAATATTGTAATATATCGCAGTATGGATATTTTGGCACACCCCTAAAAGTAGCTCTAATAATAATAAGTGATCAGACTACTACGTTGGTTGAGGCATTTTTTCCAACTGAGAAACAAAACAAAAGCAAAGCTACAGATAACAAGTTAATCACAGGTTATTTTGCTATTATGTTTCTGGTCCGGTCCACTTGAGATCAGATGGACTGAATGTGACCCCTGAACCCCTTATTTAGACTAAAGCTACAGGCATTTGAAGTAAGTTCAAGAAGGCGCTAAACGCAGCCTATCTAGCCATGGTGTTCACACTGGAGGAGCAGGGAGGGGCTTCTTTTTCTTTTTCTACTGTTTAGTCAAAACCCATTGCTGGTAGGGGCTAAGTGTGAAATGTTGAGTCTTGCTAATCTCACTTCAGGCTTTTTCATTCACACCTCTAATCCCAAACATGACTGTCTGTGTGTTCTGGCTGGACACTTACTCCAGTTATTAGTTCGTCTTCCATGATCGTGTTTTTTTTTTTTACAAACATTTGGTTCTTCTGTTAATAGACTCTATGTGTGACGTATCTCCAGTTTAAAATAAGACCGCTTATGGCTAACTGTATACATCGACTTAGCAAATCTCTGTGTACTATTTGTGGTGTGGTCTAATTTACGTTATTTCTTAGACTGAATGTTAGTTTTTTCATTATTTGTATACACAATGACATCCAAAAAGGCAAAGTTTGCCTTCCTGAAACACCAAACGCCCAGTACTCTCAAACACTTTTCCTGAACTGCCACCTGGTTCTAAACTGTACGGCGAGATCGCTCAGATGTTGCTCTCCATGTATTTTTGCTCTGGTAATGTTAGGTTGGAGTTGTAAAGGGCTGTAAGCTAGCTAGAGAAGACTTTGAAACGATAGCGCGAGCTGAGTGGGATCACACAAGTACCTCAAACGTTTAGTGTTTGCTGTTACATGGACTTGTTCTGTTTTTAGGATGGTGCTCTTGATTTACTGAGGGAACTGCAAAACATCAAGATGTCCCTGGAGACTCTACAGGTGAGTGACAACAGTCTGCAGCGAGAGTGAGATAATATCAAACGTCAGCTTCTTTTGGTCAGTGCTGAAGTGGCGCCTCAGGTCATGACTAGCATTCATTCACTCTATTCTACTGCTCAGTCACTGATGTTCTGTTCAGTTTGGCGCCATGACTTCCTGTCACAGTTCAGATGTTTACATATGTTGCTTCACTGTAGAAACATTGACAAGTTCACCAGATCTTTAGATTCTCCATATCTCCTCGTTATGAGACTAAAATATGAAAGCGTTCTGCTGTTTCAGTGTTTATGTTGAGTTTTTGACTTTATTTTGGTCCTCGTTTGTAGTCGACTAGAGTTGGGATGTCGGTGAACGCAGTGAGGAAGCAGAGCTCTGATGAAGAGGTTCAGACTCTGGCCAAATCTCTGATCAAATCCTGGAAAAGACTGCTGGGTAGGTGTGTGTTTAGCTGCTTTCAGTTGTTCTTTTTGGGTCTTACTGAATTTGAGAGAGGCTGCAGAGGTCACGGCCTCTCGTCTAAAGGTAGGAACCAACAGAAAACCCATGAAGGAAACGAGTCCACGTGTCGTGTCAGAGTGTGTGGTTTGTGTCACATCACAGAGGGTTCAGAAGGGAAATCGGAGAAGAAGGAGAAGAAGAAGGAAGGCTCTCCTGTGAGGTCATCAACCACCTGCAGCGACTCTGGCAGCAGCGGGAAAAGGTCTGTGGAGAATCAAGATAAACTTGATAGATGCATAGTCACACAGAAGCCTGATAATGAACTGGATCAGACCTTTGAATCAGAGCACTGTTACGCAACAGATCATACAATAACTGTCTCCATTAACTCTGAAATTTTGCAAATTGGAATTTCGATCATAAATATTCTTAATGGAAACACCACAATTAAAATAAATAAATAAAAAATGTATTTTTTTGTGAAAAATCAAAATGGACGTTTTCTGCAAAACTGTAACAGAAACACTTTTTTTTTTTTTTTTTAAATAAACTTGCTTCTTGTTATGAAGAGGCTGTCCTGAGCGCTGCACAGCGCGCTCCATGAGAGCTCCCACAGCGTCACTTTTCTCAGCTTCTGGAATCACATTAAAGTGTCACCAAACCAGGATGTTGGAGGCTGACTCCACCCACAGCTGAAATGTGAAAATCCAGTCAGAGGGGTGGGGCTTGGGGGCCAGAACTGTTATTACTAGAGCTGCAGATCATGACATTAGACTTCTGAAACTTGCATGGTTTGACCAATCGCAAAATTCACCTGCAATACCTCATTTCAACCCGTCGGGGGGCAGCACACGGACGGTTTTTGACTATATTTTGAAGAATTAAACAGTTTTATTTCAATTTGTCAAAAATTTGGCCATGACCAACCGACAGCACTTTTAAGGCGCCATTTATAGATGTCAAAAGCCAGAAAATGTTAGTTTGGTTACGCTTTAATTATATAATGTAAACGCTGAATCCAAAGTTCCAGCGTTATGGGGTCAAACTGTGTGTCTTTACAAATTACAGTCTTAGTTTCAGGTAGATTTGCAATGTTGTTTCTCGCTGCCCTTTAAATGTATTACCTTTGGGATATGGTGGAACAGGAGATTGATTTCACGGATGTTCGGCTGACAAAACTGCAGCAAAACGTGATGCTGTTATGTCAACATGGACCAAGGAAAAAGGGGGTCCAACTCAGATGATCATAGTGTCTTTAAAGGGTGAATAAATAAGTCATGTCATTGCTGCTGGCTCTTATGGTAGAACGACCATGAAGACTTATGAATGAATGTTTGGGTTTGTTTTTCACTTCCTTCGTCTTTTCAAACTCCAGAACTCTACACGAGTTTGATTCTCAAACGTTTGTTTCGCTATTGTAGCAGGAAATCTGGAGACACTCCCACAACGCCGACCACTCCCTCTACCCCCACCCTGCCCCCACTGGTCACCTCCTTCCCCCCCGCCCCCGTCACCAGCGACAGCGTGAGGAACAAGTGTCGAGAGCTGCTGGTGGCGGCTTTGCAGACCGACGGTGAGAATCGTAGACGTCTTCCCGCGGTGACCGCTGTGATGAGAAGCTAGAATGAAGGTTTCAAATGCCGCTTTTGTTCCAGATGACTACAAGACCATCGGCGTGGACTGCGACCACCTCGCCGCGCAGATTGAGGATCATATCCTTTCAGCTGCTGGAGCTGTGTTTTCATTTACATTCTATTCTCTTTCTTATAAGAATAAGTGAAGAAAACAGCTTTAATGTTGGAGGTGTAATGGTCAGAGTCACGCTGTCTCCACAATCACACAAGGGCTTGTTTTCTGTGGACAATCATGCCGTGTGTGATGTCATCAGTGTGCAGCGGAGAGGGAAACGGGCAGCAGAGATTCTCCTTTATAGGCAGGTTTTTAATAAACACTGACTTTGAACAGTGAGCCCTTAAACCTGACTTGCACCGGTCCGTCTCCCTCACGTTGCGTTGTGTGCGGACTCCGTCTCTTATCTGTGGTGCGTCTTCGGTCCGCCCCCCTCCCCCTCTGGCTTTTAGAGGAGTGGTTTGTCCTGCAACCCCCATGCAGAGTACTTTTGGCCCCATGCCCCCTCCTTCCTTACTGAGTCCTTGTAAAATGCACGTTTTGTTTTTGCGCTCTCAAAATTCAACTTTGTTCGTCTGTGGCAAATAGTGCTGCCACAAACGATTATTTTAATAGTCGATTAATCACCGATTATTTTTTCCGATTCGTCGAATAATCGGGTCACGCACAAACTAGATGTAAAGCACACATCTTAACCATCATCAGCTTTAAACTAACTCAAAAACTAGATTAAAAAACAAATGATATTGCCAGTAGTTGCTGTAAGCTGAATTTGGCTGCTAATGATGATGGTGATGACAGCTGAAGATGCTGAAACTGATAGCTGGAAAACCTAAAGCTGACAACTGAAAACAGTGAAGCTGATAGCTGAAAATGCTGAAGCTGATAGCCAGCTAAAATGTTAGTTAAATACCCGATTAGCCTAAAAAAAGCATAAGTCAGCAAAAATATCTAGCATGTAGCTGAAATATTAGCTAAACTCCAAAATATCAAAAAAAAAGCAAAATATCTAGCATGTAGCTGAAATATTAGCTAAACTCCAAAATATCAAAAAAAAAAAGCCAAAATATCTAGCATGTAGCTGAAATATTAGCTGCGCTCTAAAATAGCCTGAAAAACCTTAATAAATCCCATAACTCTCCAAAAAGCTAGTATAATGCCATTTTAACTTTCAACTTTACTACACTCTGACTCCATATATTGTGAAGTAACGACTAATCGACTATTAAAATAGTCGATTAGTCATCGATTAGTCGACTAATCGTGGCAGCCCTAGTGGCAAAAATGAATGCCAGTATCATCCATGGTGTTGATGTGCGTTTTTGACACCCGGATGTTTCCTGTTTCTCCGACTTTTTGCCACAAAATTTACGCGTCAACCGACAAAAGCTTGCGTTTGCGGACGTGACTGAAGACGACTGGACAGATACAGACATGACTATGGAAACGGGTTTTGTGTCCAGGCCATAGAGAGAACTGGACTGATCACCCCGTCCCGCTGGTCCCAGAAAGCCAAAAGACTTCTATTAAAAAATAAACAACTATTATTCAGTTATTCCATTTTAACAGAAAAAACAATTTTTGCTCTGGCGTCTTTTTAAGATTTTCTTTCTAAACCAATTTTTATGTCATGATATATTTTCTTTATCACAAGTTATTCAAGGTATAAACTGGCCAATTGGATACCTCTGTACGACCATATTGGCCCCCCTTCAAACGTTTAAACCAACGTTCTGACCAATTCCTGCTTGTTAACATTGTTTGGTCCCAAAATGGCGAAATCGGGCGATACCCGAACCACAGAAAAATGCAGACTGAATCGACCTTACTTCGTTTGATTCCCAAGTAACAGCCTGGTTTTCTCAATCTCTATTCATGTCAGTGGTTGACGCGTGACTGACAGACCAGTGGAAAATGGATTTAAAGGTAGAGAACCCTCCAGAAACGGGTCTGTTGGCCCCTCTTTGCTCAGCGTGTGTGTTTGTGTGTTCTCTGGCCTATTTTTGGATCTTGACCGTTGGCGCTCACAGATCTTCCAGGAGTTTAAATCCACAGATATGAAATATAAAGCCCGCCTCCGAAGCCGCATCTCCAACCTGAAAGACCAGAAGAATCCGGACCTGCGGCGGAACGTCCTGTGTGGAAACATCTCGGCTCAGCGGATCGCCTGCATGTCTGCTGAGGTTTGTTCATTTACATTATTTTAAAATATTATTTTCTACATTTAGTTTTACTTTTCTATTGATGTGAATCTTGTTTTCCAAAGTTGTAAACATTTTTCATAGACCTTAGTAAAAAGTAGTTTATTAAGTCGAGTTAGAGGATACTAATGCTGCGTTCACCCTGAGCACACGTTACCAGGAATTAATGTGCTAGTTCATATTATGCTTCTTCTCTTTTCATGAGAAAATCTAGTTTATTATCAAACTATAACCAATTTTTCACAAAAAACGCTGCGACTAACGAATTCAATCGTCCTCTAAACTGACTGTAGAGATAAAAATAAACACACTTCTCTCTGTGTCTGAACAATAGATCAATTAGAGAAGTGTTGGCCTTCTAATTGCTCTCTTCTTATTAGCATAAAGGCTCACAGTTTTAGGTTATTAATTTAATCATGATGGTAAAAACATAAAAAGCTTTAGCAGAAGAGTCTGTCGACCGCTGCAGAGAACTGCAGGTCTGGTGTGAACTGCAGGAGAGGGAATGCTGCGTGGACTCTGCTCCGCGCAGCATTCCTAGCGTTCTATTTGATCAAGAGTTTAATTTGAGGCCGGAGAAACTTTGAATGAAAACTGCAGCGTTTGAACAAGCGGGCGACATTTCCAAGAGGATTTGTTAGTTCTCCTTCATAAAATGTGGATTTTGACATTTCATTTCTTCATTTTTCTGTTGCACATTAAAGGATGATACAGTTTGAAAGCCCCGCCCACAACTCTGAGGGGGATAGACTCTCTGTGCTCTGCAGAAACTGTCCTAGACACGGTGTGGGGTTTTTTTTTGGCTACAAATTGCATAAACTAATTTTAAAAAAAAACCTTTTGGAATACGTTTAGAAGACCCACTCCAATCATCTTTTGATCTCTTGTAAACATTGAAACATGAATATTATAGATGTTCAGGATCAATTACATTTTTAGAACAGTTAGTTTAAAAATGTTTCAAAAACCTCAATAGAAGCTAAAAGCTCACAGGTGAGACGCCTACCTGCCGTCTGGAAATGCAACAAGGTTTCTGCGTCTGTGATTCCAGGAGATGGCGAGCGCCGAGCTGAAGCAGATCCGAGAGGCTCTGACCAAAGAGTCCATCCGAGAGCATCAGCTGTCCAAGGTGGGAGGGACGGAGACGGACATGTTCGTCTGCAGCAAGTGTCACGGGAAGAACTGCACGTACACGCAGGTCTGCGCCCTCACAACCCCGGACGCGGCGCGTGGGCCCGCTCCGCCGCGTAACCTTGCCGTGCGTTTGTGTGACAGGTGCAGACCCGCAGCGCTGACGAGCCCATGACCACCTTCGTTTTGTGTAACGGCTGCGGCAACCGGTGGAAGGTGAGGGCAGAGCTTCAGGGATGCAGGAAATGTCTTAACTTGTGTCTCATCTTTTCCAAATTTCTGCAGCTTTTCTGATAAAAGCCTGTCATACCTGATCTCACCACAAGGTGGCAGCAGAAACTCAGTTTCAGCTTTGGTTCTACTCATCTTCTTGCTCTCCTTTTGTCTCCTTTTTTCTCTAGTGTTTTTTTTTTTTCGTTAAACTATCCCCTCCCCCTCTGTGTTCAAAATTGAGTTGACTTTAGTGCCACATGTTTGCAGCATTTCTTAGTCAACAGTCCTTCGAAAAAGGATTTTATGATGCATTCAATTTAGATGTTCTATTGTCTCCAGTAACCATGTTTAGTCACACAGCTCCCGCCTCACATAACTTTTTATTGTTCAGCTTCATATTTTGTAACCACATTTAAAAAAAGGAGAAAAAGCAGACTAAACATTAAGTAGATTTGAACCTTTTAACACAGAACTTATGTTCTTTGATTTACTGTAACTTTTCAACCGTTAAGCCGATCAACATAATTCCAGCAGATTCTGAAGCACAAACACTTCATAGCCGACGTCTCCTCAGCAACCATCTTGCTGCATCCCTCCACAGTACCAAAATAACAGTCAACCCTTTAATATATGATCTTATTCATATATATATTTCACTCTCAAAGGCTTAAGAAAATCAGTGTAATCAAACCCTAAATCAACTTTTTTAGTTTTTGACCTCTACAAATGGGGCTTTAAAAGTGCTCTCTGTTGGTCATTGACAATTTTTTTTTAAATTAGAATAAAATTGTTTAATTCTTCAAAATGTTGTCAAAAATTGCCTATGTTGCCCCCTACAGGTTAAAATGAGGTATTAAAATGGAATTTTGTAATTTTGTCATATCAGAAGTCAAACGTCATGATCTGCAGCTTCAGTAATAACAGTCCTGTTCCCCACTCCCACCCCTCTTATTTGGTTAACACAATCTGATTCTCACGTTGGAACTCCAACAAACTTCATGAAGTGCTGAAGCTTGAACTTCACTGAATCCTAACAAGCTCTTCATGTGTTTTTCTCCCCAGTTCTGTTGAAGATCACGTGGAGGACTTCTCTTTGGATTTGAGCTCACAGAAATAATTCAAAAGTAATAATTTTTGTTTGGAATTAATTTTTTTATTTTGTAGTTTTTTTATATTTATAATGCTAACAACTGTAAACTATTTGTAAGGAATTATGCAAGTTGATATTGTCTATTGGTTGAATTCATTTTGTACGGAGCACTTAGACTTTGACAGCAGATTCAAAGTGTAGCCGCGCATTGATGGCAGTAGCGCCTCATGATGTGCCTTTCTTTGCTAAGATGCGCTGACACATGCTGTAATAAAGTTACTGCTGAATTAAAACCACATTCATTTGGGCTTCACTTCCTGCTTCAGGTTTGTAAGTACGAAAAGATAATGTTGTCTATGTGATCATCAAAAGTTTACATTTCTATAAAACACTGATCTGTGGGGGAAACACCCTGTGGTCATGTGACCTGATGAAATCCACTCAAGCCACGCCCCCTCAGAGGAGATTTTGAAAACAGAGGCTTCAGATAAACATGAAAAATTGCTTTTTAAGACAAAACCTCATAATGATATTTAAAGTACTACTGGGAACAGTTTTTTTTTTTAAATAGGGGAACTTTAAATGAGACTGAGAGGGACTAAGTGATCCCTCCCCTTCATGTCCTAAAAAGGAAGTAGCCGCTTGCTCCAAGGAGCTAAAATCCTATATACCAGAGGTCGGCAACCTTTAAGAGTAAAAGAGCCATTTGGGCTCGTTTTCCACTGATCAAAACCAAGAAGGAGCAAAAAAATATATAAAAAGAAACTAGCATCCCTCAAAAAGGTATTTTTTTATGTTTTTAACTTTAGTAGCAAAAAAGCTAGCTCGTTGCTTAATTACTATCTTAACTTCAAATTAATATAACATTTCTCTGTAAATTAAATCAGCCAAAAATTTTAGCATGTTATTGAAATAAAAGCTAAACTCAAAATTAGCCCAAAACCCCCAGTAGATAAGAAAATAGCTAAATATGTTAGCATATTTCTAAAATATTAGCTAAACTCCAAATTAGCGTAAAAAACTAATTAGAGGCCAAATCTGCCAAAAATCCTAGCTTGTCGTTAATTACTAGCTGAACTCCAAAATAGCCTAAAATTCCTCAGTAAACGAACCTAGTCAAAAACGTTAGCATGTTGCTAAAATAGAAGCTAAATTCTAAATTAAACCAAAAAAAAAGTCAGTAGATAACAAATTGGCTGAAAACATTAGCATTTTACTAAAATATTAGCTAATCTCCAAATTAGCATAATATTTCTCAGAAAACTTAGTCAAAAACGTTAGCATGTTGCTAAAATAGAAGCTGAAATTCTAAATTAGCCTAAAAACTCCAGTTGGTAACACATTAGCCTAAAATGTTAGCATGTTGCTGAAATAATAGCTAATCTTAAATTTTTTTTAAATTTACTATTTTATTTTTCTTCATCCAGAAAGCCACTATGGAGAGATGAAAGAGCCACATGTGGCTCCGGAGCCGCAGGTTGCAGACCTCTGCTATAGACTATAAACTCATTCTATTTGTCAGAATAAATATTCTTGCTCTGATCCCATTTTTACATGTTCTTGCTAAAATGACTTAATTATATTTCTATACTTCAAGTCATTAACTGGCCAATCAGATGCCTCAATAATTGTGATCTTCAGAGCCTAACTAACCCACCATTGAAGCTTTTCATTGGCAAAACGCACCTGATCCAGGTGATCAGTCTGACCAGATTTCTGGAAAACCAGCCGTCAGCCGGGCCGAGAACCCAACACTTCTGACTCGGACCAATCACTCCTCCCTGACAAGGTCGGACTCCAACATGGTGGCATCCATATCATGAAAAAAATGGCAACTAAATTGACTTCATTTGGTTGGAGGCAGATGTAAGTGACCTATTTTCTACGGGTGAAATCACACATGCCCAGTCCAGCAGGAAAATCCTGTAATCCTTCAATCAGCTGATGTCATAATGATTTTTTTGGGAAATAAATAAAAGTTCTTTATCTGCATTTAGTGAAGCTTCAGAGTTCCATCTTGGACAGCACCAGTCCTTCAGAATGAAGAGATCAGATTTTAGTGGTTCCTCGTCCGTCTGAACGCTCACTCATACAGCCCACGATGGTCATCCTGCACACTTCATCTCTTCCTGAAGAGTTTGGGTCACATGACCAGCAGGAGTTTCTCTTCACTGCAGCTTTGAGGAGAGACGGATGCAGCTCCTCATCTCCAGCTGTGAGTGGAAGTGACCTGTAGAGGGCGACAACTGCCAGCGTGGAGGATCAATCCTCAGCCTCATAGCAGTAAAAAGTTTTAATAATGTGAACATGTTTTATAATCAATTAAACTACATAACGTTAAGTATTTATAGAATATTAAAAATCAGACGACAAGATCTGGAACTAAAGGCCTTAAAGTTGAGTAAAAAAGGGTTGATGGACTCCTGTTTTCCTCTCTACCTTTGGTTTGGTCCGTCCGTGAAGATCCCCACATGTTAATCTGCTTTAACAGCCGGCCCGGCTCAAGCCGATCCACTTCCTGTCGTCTTCCTGAGGAGCCAGACGCCTCCCCTGCCGGAGATGTTGTGAGGCGATGCTGTGAGACAATCAGCTTAACCCTAAAACACTTGCACTATAAAAAGTTACATCATCACTTTTGATGCGTAATTTTTATCTGATACAATATACCCCTTAAAAATGGTTCAAAGTATGACAACAAATGATAAATTAGTGTAGTTATTTTTAGTTTTAACTGTGGTTTATGCAACAAAAAATCCTAAAAAAAAAAAAAAAAATTAATGAAACCAGAGACTTGGGTTGTGTCCGAATTCCCTCCCCAATCCCCAACTACTAAAAAACTATGGAGTGCAGGACTATATGGTGCGCATGATTTTGAAGGTAATTTGGACACGATGCTCACTACTTTTCATTCATTTTTCTAAACACCGGATATGACGTCATCAATTTCACAAAGTGAAAATCGAATAAAAACGAACATTTCACGACGTTTATTCATGACTCCACTGTGTTCTGATGCTGAAAATGTGGATGGTTAATCCAAAATTTGCATTTAAACAAGTCTTTTTGTTAGACTACAATGCATTGTGGTCTTGATCCTGAATCTTAATCAATCTCAAGACTTTATGAGTGCACTCGATTTGAAATTAGTAGATTCGGACAGCACTAGAAAATAGCAAACACACTATATAGTCATTGGTCTTTGGTCCACCCATTCCCGGGACATGTGAGACTTTACTCAGGAACTCACGACACTCAGAAAAAGTGCAACCTATTGAACATGTGAATACACCCAGCAGTAGTGCTCTAGTGTTAAGGAGATGGAGTTTTATCATTTTGTATTATTATTATCCAGCATAGTACACAGAATCAATCTTACTAAGACCATTGGCCGATTTGTTCATATAAAGCAGATCTCCATATTCTAAAATAGGTAGAAAAGTTGCAGCAACAAAGTGCTTTTTTACTTTAAAAGAAAAATAATATTTGTTCCTGTATAAAAAAACCTACTTTAAGTTTCTCCATTAGGGTTTAAAACTCAAAGAGTGTTGCATAAAATACCCAGTTATTTATATAGATGAACAACCTCAATTTTCTTTCCTTCATTAGTTCCGTCGGCATTTAAAAGTAATTTTAATTGGATAAGTGTGTGTTGCACCACATTAAAAGCTTTCTGTAAAGATTGAACAGCATTAGAGGGTTATGAACCATAACAGTAAATAACTGTGTCATCGGCGTAAAGATGTGTACATGCTTCAGATACATTTAGGACCAGTTCATTGATGTAGATTATAAATAAAAGTGGTCCTAATACTGAGCCCTGTGGCATCCCTTTATGGACAGTCACAAATTCCGAACACAACTCAAGACACCGCAAACTCTGACAGACCCACGTTGATGAGTTTTTGCTTTAAGATTGTGTGATCCATTGGGTCAAGTGTTTTTTACTCTGACTTTGTATAGAAAGAATTAAAGTTCACCTTTGACACGAACTAACTGATATGCTCCAAATGTAAGGTACCTATAATATTTCTTTTTGTGACCCAAACATACAAGAAAGTGATGTCATAAGGACATATTAACCTGATGGGGAGGGACAGTTCTCACCTGTGGAGCAAGATTGGGAATTTAACCATCCGTTACTGATCAGCAGTATATGGTGGTGTCAACAAACACTGAGGAGGAAAAATACACGCAGAATCTTTTTTTAGACGAGAAAGACTTGAAGTATGAAGAAGAAAGGCGCAAAATTTGAAAATCGAAAAACAAATAAGAGTTTTAGCTTTGAAATAAATCCCCATAAAGTCAGGATTGTTATTTTTTTAAGAACGACAGCTGCTGTGATCGACCGCAGGGAGGAAAAACGGTGTGAGAGCAGAACACAGAAAGCTTCCCAATGTTTGTTGTGGAAACAGAGCGGAGTTCTGCTCCTCCACATGGTGAAAGGGGGTCTGTCATGTACCACACTGCTGGTGAGCCAGGCGTCTTCCTGGATGGAAAACAGACTGAAGTCATGCCGTGCCTGCAGGTCTCAGGCGAAGAAGTGACAGAGTCTGACCAGCAGGAGGAGGAGGAGGATGGAAGAACACGACCTCCGCCGGGAGATTTTCCAACTACAACTCTGAACGCCGTTGGCAGTGTAAACACGGAGCGTTAGCTGGCTCTGTTCACTTCAAGCGCAGAGCAAAGTGTTTATATTATCTGAAGTTAGAGTGTAGTAAAGTTATAATGCCGTTATGATATCTTTTTGAACAATTTTGGCCTTTATTACGTTTTTTTAGGGCTAATTTGGAGTTTAGATAATATTTCAGCTACATGCTCGCTGTTTTGACTAACTTAAGCTTTTTCTAATTTTCTTTCAGCTAATTTGGCGTTTAACCATGAATTAGCTGACGATCAACTTTAGCGCTTTTAGTTTTCAGTTTCAACATCTTCAGCTATCTTCACTAGCATCTTCAAATTTAGCTTACACACGAGCATCATTGCAATTAATGTTATTTATATAGTTTTTAGTTAGTTTAAAGCTAACGATGGTTAAGATGTGTGTTTTACATGAATTTTAAGAAAGTGAAAAGCCCCTTTTTTCAAGAAAAATTTAATTATTTTAAGGATCTTATCAAGAGAGTTTATTAATTGTAGAATAGTCTAATAGAAACCATGTCTTAATGACTAGAAATTTTTCCTAACTTGACCAAGATTTTTTTACCCTAATGACAGAACATTTATTTATTTATTTAATTTTAATAGGAAATGTTTCAGATTTTGAGAATTTCTGACTAATTTCTAACGAGCAGTAAAAGCAAAGCTCGACTTACACTGAATTTCATCCAGTTTTTTGGGTTATGGGGTTGCTGGAGCCTATCCTAGCTGCAGTTGGGTGAAATCCTCTGAGATCTTGGGACAAAATGTCATCAACCATGACTTCCCAGCTGGAGTTTTTAGCAATAGGAGATGTTAGGACCAATAATTAAAATGAAGTTTAATTTATGAAAATGTTGAATAGTATTTAGAGAATGCAGTTCAAATTGGAATTTTTGGAAGTGTTTGAACACAAAATCTTTAACAGACTGGGACTTCCGGTAGCAGCGGAAAGAGATGGACGCATAAAGCGAGAGCTCCGCAAGCAGGCGACTTAAATCCCCGTAATTCAATAATAGTTCATTGGTTTTCTTAGACAACACGAACCATGAGTGGGGGTACAAAACCCAAAAACAAACGGGTGACGGAAAAGCAGCTAGAGAGATCACCAAGTAAGGAGGACTCCAGCGATGCTAAAGCTAATACTACCGAAGAAGAATGTGGCCGCGACTCAACAGGTCCAGCCCAGCTCAGTTTGAGAGACATAAGCTCACAAATCAAGAACCTCAAATCCGATCTAACTTCCAACTGGTCTACGTTCAAAGAAGATTTTCGAACGGAGCTAAAAGAGGAATTGTCACAGTTCAAAGTGCAACTCGAGCAACAGTTAGCTAACACGTCGCTAACGCTACAGGAACACGAGCAGAAATTAGAAGAGGCGGCGGCTCGAATCGAGGAACAGGAATCATGGTCAGAAACAGCAAACCAAGTGATCCAACAAATGCTAAAAGAACAACAGACGCTGCAAGATAAACTAAACGATTTAGAGTCGAGAGCAAGGAGAACCAACATGAGGATCTATGGGGTACCCGAAGGCTCGGAGGGAGACTCGGCGCTTCAGTTCGTGGAGAAGCTAATAAGAAGCGAGAAGCTCATCGAAGAAGGAACCGAGCTGCAAATCCAGCGAGCACACCGCTCACTCGCCCCGAAGCCCAGCTCCGGAGCGCCGCCAAGATCCATAGTTGTGAACTTCCTTCAGTACAAAGTGAAAGAAACGGTCATCAGGAACGCATGGAAAAAGAAAATTCAACTTGAAGACAAGATCCTGTCATTTGATTATGACTACACATTGGAGGTGATTCAAAAGCGCAAAGAATACAAAGCCGCTAAAGCTCTGCTGAAAAAGAGAGGGATCCGTTTCCAGACGCCGTTTACCCGGATGCGCGTTCACTGGGAAAGCGGACCACGCATGTACAACAGCGCGGAAGAAGTGGAGAAGGATCTGCGCCTGAGAGGGCTGCTGGACCAGCCAGAAGTGGATCAACCCGATCAACGCGACATCTCACCATTCCAGCGACTCCAGCAGGCATCATCATGGCAGCGCGTCCCTCCGCGCAGCGAGACCAGAGCAGCAAGGAGAGCGCGGGCACGTCTGCAGGAGTTTCAACGCACAACTTCACGCTGATGACCTGCGGGATTTCAAAAAAAGAGACGGTATTCGGTATTTAACACTTCCTGTCTTAAGCATTGTTATGTTAAATATTTCCACCCATCTAGATAAGTTAACGCCTGTTTACTAGGAGACTGCCCGAGGCAGAGTTGGTGGAGGTGACTGATGAGAAACACCACTGATTCTGAAAGGGGGCCCTTTTCTCTTTTAGAGAGGCTTTCCCCAAGCCTGACGAGGGACTTAAAAAGGGAACTCAAATTACCCAACCTTGGAGGTCAAACGTATTTGGATTCTTCTTTCGTTTTTTCTTGTGATTTTCTTAAGTGTGAGTCGATCACACTGGTTTTTGTTTATTGTTCAGGGTTCAATTTACTGTATGTTCAGGGTGACTAGCAACCAGATGAAACTTGTCCAAAAACCATGCACGGTCGTTCATTAAAAATAATGTCCCTTAATGTTGATGGCCTAGGTAACCCTGTTAAACGGGCAAGAGTCATGAACAAATTGAAAAAGGATAATGTGCATATTATTTTTTTACAGGAAACACATTTAAACACAGAGGAACATGAGAAACTTATTAAGTTTGGTTTTGAAAGTATTTTCTATAGCTCTTTCACACAAAGTCACAGGAGGGGAGTAGCTATTCTTGTATCAAAAACAATAAAATTCAAGAAAAATTCAGTCGTGAATGACAAGGAAGGAAGATACGTTATAGTTAAGGGTAATATTGAGAATATCACATTGACATTTGCTAATATCTATGCACCTCCAAAAAGTGATGCAGGTTTCTATAAATCAACATTTGACATAATAACAAAAGAGGCGGAGGGGATTTGTATCTGTGGGGGGGATTTTAATGCAATTCTTGACTTAAAACTTGATTCAACAGGTGCAAACAGGAGTAATAAAAAAATCACAAAAACGCTCAATACTGCTCTAAGCGAGATTGGGATGGTAGATGTTTGGAGAAGGCTTCATCCATCAGGGAGGGATTATACACACTACTCTGCTCCCCATTCAACATACTCTAGAATAGATTATTTTTTAATTGGGGAAGAAAATTATCACACCGTAATTGAATGTAAAATAGGAGTAGCAGATGTTTCTGATCATAGCGCAATTTATTTAACCCTAAATCTTGAGAGCAGAACAAGAAGCACAGTATGGAGATTAAACGTGGGTCTACTTAACAACTCGACCATAGTTGATCAAGTTAAACAGGACATTAAGACCTTTATTATTGAAAATGACAATGGACTGGTGAATCCATCAATACTGTGGGACTCGATGAAAGCAGTTATGAGAGGGAACCTGATTGCCAAGGGCACACATTTAAAGAAGGAGAGATTTAAAACCTATAACGCATTAATTAACGATTTAAAAATTCAAGAAAACAAACTCAAGTTAACTAAAGATGAGGAAACACAAAAGAGAATTGGGGAATTGAAATTACAAATACAAAGATATTTAGATGAAGATGTACTTAAGAAAGCCCGGTACATGAAGCAGACGTACTATGAGCTCGGTCCAAAATCCACCAGATTGTTAGCTAGAAAACTACGTAAACAGCAAGTAGAGTCCACAATTCCGAGAGTTAGAGATTCATTTACCCAAGAAACTCATACAGACCCCCAAAAAATAGAAAATTGTTTTTATCGTTATTATAGTAGTTTGTACTCAGAAGAGGGAGCTACAGACAGCACATTAATAAAAAGCTTCTTAGATAGATTAGATTTGCCTTATATAGGAGAAAATCAAAATAAAATAATAACCAAGGAAATAACACAACAAGAAGTTGAGAAAGCTATTAGTAGATTTAAAACTAATAAATCTCCAGGAAGTGATGGATTTCCTATAGAGTGGTATAGAAAATTTAAATCTGAACTGTCCCCACTTCTTTTAAAAGCCCTCAACTACATTCACAAAGAAGGTAAGACCCCACCATCATGGAAGGAAGCAATAATCACATTAATTCCTAAGGAAAATAAAGACCGACAAAACTGCACAAATTATAGGCCAATTTCAATGTTAAATGTGGATTATAAACTGTATACATCAATTTTAACTAAAAGACTAGAAACATTTATTGAAGAATTAATCGATGAAGATCAAACTGGCTTTGTAAGGGGCAGACAAACCCAGGACAATATCAGAAGGAGCCTGCATGTGATACATACCATAACAAAAGAAAAATTGAAAGCGGCTCTAATTAGCCTCGATGCAGAGAAGGCTTTCGACAGGGTGAACTGGAACTTTCTCTATCAAACCCTGGAAAAATTTGGATTCACCCAGGAATCAATTAAGTGTATAAGAGCCATTTATGACAAGCCTACAGCAAGAATAAAGATAAACGGCTCCCTAACAGACCGGTTCGAGCTGAAAAGAGGCACAAGACAAGGCTGTGGTATCAGCCCGACTCTATTTGCTCTTTATATTGAACCACTGGCTCAGGCCATCCGTCAGTGTGAGGAACTAAAAGGAATCGAAATTAACAGCAGAGAACAAAAAATTGGATTATTTGCAGATGATATTTTGCTGTTTCTAAAAGATGTAAACACTTCCATGCCTAAACTAATGACTCTCTTTGAAGAATTTTACACTTATGCTGGTTACAAACTAAACATTTCCAAAACCCAAATTCTGCTTTTTAATCATTTCCCAGCAAAAGAAATTGTATCTAAATATAAAATTAAGTGGGACAACAACAAAATTAAGTACCTTGGAGTGTTACTTTCCAAAGATCCCTCTCACCTATATAAAGATAACTATGATGCAATAAACTTAAACATCAGTCTGGATATTAGGAAGTGGTCATCTTACCCTTTAGATTTTACAAACAGGATAAACACAGTGAAAATGAACATTCTGCCAAGGTTGCTCTACTTATTTCAATCACTTCCAGTAGAAATACCACCCAAACAGTTCATAGAATGGGATCGGATGATATCTAGATTTATCTGGGAGGGGAAAAGACCTAGAATTAGATATTCAGTAATACAATTGCCTAAAGAGAAGGGTGGTATGTCTCTTCCAAATTTAAAACTATATTACCTTGCAGCACAGTTGCGCTATGCGTGTTTTTGGTGTGATTCCAAATATTTTGCTAGATGGAAAGAGATTGAGACATGCACACCTGGTTACCATATCCAGACCCTCCTGGGAGAGTAAACCAGATCATTCAAATGTTTTTGGAGCCTCCTGGCGGTAACACACATTTAACTAAGGCTTTTGGCAAAAAGTGGCAAGACAACTAAAGTTGAAAAAAGAAACAAACTCCTGAAATGGATTTATCTTGATACGAATTTTAAACCAACAAAAGATGACTCAACATTTAAGCAGTGGAGTAAAAAGGAATCACAGCATTTTCCATAATCATGAAAAAGAATGAAATAAGGAGCTTCCAGGACCTGAAGGAAACATTTGAACTTACCAGTCAGGACTTCTTTCGATATCTCCAAATAAGGGAATATTTTAATAAGGAAATTAGATTGGAAGAAGGGAAAGCCCAAAACCCAGTTATAGAAATAATAACAAGTGCATACAGACAAAAGGCATCTAAGGTTGTATCGAAATTGTACAACAGTCTTATGTCATGTCAGCAATACACTGTACATGTCAAGGAAAAATGGGAAAGGGAATGTCCATCACAATCGCAGATGACAAATGGTTTGATATGTGTGCGGTGGCACAGTCTTCCACCACATCTCTGAAATGGAGAGAATTTAACTGGAAAAACTTAATTCGTTTTTTTATCACGCCTCTGATTAAAAATAAACAATTAACAAATCCACAGATGTGCTGGAGACAATGTGACACAGTTATGCCACTCATACTCACATTTTCTGGACTTGTTCCCAAATAACATCATTTTGGAACTCCATCCATCTAGCTTTAACAACAGTGCTGAGGTACACCATCCCTTGTACACAGTTGATACTATATTTGGGTAACATCTCAGAAACCGTTATAGCTACAGACCAATATTTGGTAAAAATACTGTTAACTGCTGCTAGAAAAGCCATCACTAGGAAGTGGCTCAAGCCTGAGCCACCAACTCTTACAGACTGGATGGACATAGTGGAAGAGATATTCATAATGGAGAAAATGACCTTTTCACTGAGACTGAAAGAAGACAAATTCAGGGAAAAATGGGACAAATGGACTGCATACAAGAACCGTACCATCATGGATAAGATTCAGTTGTTTTATGGACTGGTTGCTTTAGACATGCCAGGTTTACACCCTTGTTGTAATTTTCCCTTTTTTTTTTTTTTTCTTTTTTTTCTTCTTTTTTTTCATATATAAGTTTAATTCACATGTCAGAGTTGTTGGAACTCATGTAAATGTTGTGATACCCTGTTAAAACTCAATAAAAAACCTTAAGTGAAAAAAAAAAAAAAAAAATCTTTAACAGACTGTGACTTGCCATTATGATATCTTTTTGAACAATTTTGGCCTTTATTAAGTTTTTTTAGGCTAATTTGGAGTTTAGATAATATTTCCGCTACATTCTAGCTGTTTTGGCTAATGTAGGCCTTTCTTTGTTTTTTAGGCTATTTTGGATTTTAGCTAATATTTCAGCATCATTCTAGCCATTTTGGCTAATTTAGGCTTTTTTGTTTTTTTAGGCTAATTTGGAGTTTAGATAATGTTTCAGCAACATGCTAGCTGTTTTGACTAACTTAAGCTTTTTATAATTTTTTTTCAGCTAATTTGGCGTTTAACTAATACTTTAGCTGACGATCAGCTTCAGCACTTTTAGTTATCAGTTTCAACATCTTCAGCCATCTTCACTAGCATCTTCAAATTTAGCATCATTGCAAGTAATGTTATTTATATAGTTTTTAGTTAGTTTAAAGCTAACGATGGTTAAGATGTGTGTTTTACATTAATTTTAAGAAAGCGAAAAGCCCATTTTTTCAAGAAAAATTTAATTATTTTAAGGATCTTATCAAGAGAGTTTATTAATTGTAGAATAGTCTAATAGAAACCATGTCTTAATGACTAGAAATTTTTCCTAACTTGACCAAGATTTTTTTTACCCTAATGACAGAACGTTTATTTATTTATTTTAATAGGAAATGTTTCAGATTTTGAGAATTTCTGACTAATTTCTAGCGAGCAGTAAAAGCAAAGCTCGACTTACACTGAATTTCATCCATTTTTTTGGGTTATGGGGTTGCTGGAGCCTATCCTAGCTGCAGTTGGGTGAAATCCTCTGAGATCTTGGGACAAAATGTCATCAACCATGACTTCCCAGCTGGAGTTTTTAGCAATAGGAGATGTTAGGACCAATAATTAAAATGAAGTTTAATTTATGAAAATGTTAAATAGTATTTAGAGAATGCAGTTCAAATTGGAATTTTTGGAAGTGTTTGAACACAAAATCTTTAACAGACTGTGACTTGCCATTATGATATCTTTTTGATATCTTTTTTATTAAGTTTTTTTAGGTTAATTTGGAGTTTAGATAATATTTCCGCTACATGCTAGCTGTTTTGGCTAATGTAGGCCTTTTTTGTTTTTCAGGCTATTTTGGATTTTAGCTAATATTTCAGTATCATTCTAGCCATTTTGGCTAATTTAGGCTTTTTTGTTTTTTTAGGCTATTTTGGAGTTTAGCTAATGTTTCAGCAACATGCTAGCTGTTTTGACTAACTTAAGCTTTTTCTAATTTTTTTTCAGCTAATTTGGCGTTTAACTAATACTTTAGCTGACGATCAGCTTCAGCGCTTTTAGTTTTCAGTTTCAACATCTTCAGCTATCTTTACTAGCATCTTCAAATTTAGCATCATTGCAAGTAATGTTATTTATATAGTTTTTAGTCAGTTTAAAGCTAATGCTGGTTAAGATATGTGTTTTACATGCACTTTGTGCAATATCTGATTAGTCATCAATTCGGAAAAAATCATCGGTGATTAGTCGACTATTAAAATAATCGTTTGTGGGAGAACTATAGTGACACATGGTCAGTAATTAAAATCTTCTAAACAGACAGTCATACTTTTTTTATTCCTTAGAACTGCACAAGATGTTTGTCACTTCCATTTATATTTACTTTTTTGGTCCATTTGCATTCACACTGTAGTGAACCACACTAGGATTCACTTGCAAGCAAACCAGGATCTTGTGTCTTAAGACCCACTCCAATCATCTTTTATTGTAGAAACGTTCCCAGTGTTCTTTAAATTACGATTACCTTATGATGTTTTTAGCCAAAATCTACAGACCAGGGCTGTGAACATTAACACGCTAACGCAGACGATTAACAATTTGTTAATATCAATAAACGCAAATTGATCACACCCCACAGAGCAGCCGTCCTTCGCTTTGCCTTGGTGGTGCAGTCATCCACAGAGTGCATTTAAACTCGTCAGGTTTTTTTTCCCACTTAAACATGGTTATTTACAAAAGAAATATATAGTTAACTGGTTTTTAGTTATTTAATCTTGTTATTTTTTTGGTTTTGATCACAATTTCACAAAAAGGAGACTATTTGATTCATAGTCCGGAGCGATGTCACAGTAACACGACAAGCGTCGTGGGCCTCGACTGCGGAAGCGATACTGTTGACACCAAGCAAACCCGCCCCACTTCCCGTCACCCATAACTGAGCTATCTGTTTTATATGCTTTCCCACTAGCTTACAGCCCCTAACAACTCCAACCTGACTTTAGCGCTACAACAAAAATGTTCAGCAATATTGGTCTACCCTGCAAGGAAATAAACACCTGTGGTTACCATGGAAACTCGTGTAAAACAAAACTCAATCAAGCCAAAAGGAAAAAAAAAAGTGCAATCATTTGGAGCTGTAGTGAGTAGCAGCTCACGACAAACCGGAGATCCCAAATGGCGAGAAAACGAGGGATATTCATGCCCCAAATTATGACCGCCGGATGCTGGAGTGAATGGATGTTGAGGCTTTTAGAGTAAAATACAAATCTGTAAAAAGTGAAGTTCTGTGGGTAGCCGTGTCATTTGTGCCCTCATATTTTCATGGTTTTTAAAGAGGATACTTCTGGTTTCTTCCTTTCATCTCCATCTGCTGCATCCGATGTTTTTGAGCTGCATCATTTATGAACCACAACTGATCGAGTTCGAGCTGAAGAGTAAAGTTGAGCCGACGCTGAACAGACGACGCTGCTTCTCACTGCATGGTCAAGGGTTTTTGTTTATATATGTACAGTTAAAATCACAGTTTCAACAAAATATAAAATAAATAACATTAACAATACTAAGATAAATGCATTCTGAGTGACAAGTCCAGTAAAGACTTAGGCATCTTTTTTTTTTCTTTTCTTTTCAAAAATCTGTTGTTTCTGCAACTACAGACATTTGTTCTCTCCAAACAACATTTCCCATGAAGCACTGGGTGGAATCCTCCAAATTCACATATTCATTATGTTTTTTTATGTTTTATGTTGTTTAATATTTCTCAAGTCGTCTTTCGTTAGTTATTACACTTTTTTTTTTTTTTTTTGCACCTGGAAATTCCTCCCACCTCCCTCGGCGAAAAGACCAACCACAGATCAGCCGTGGGGCCTCCTGCAGCCAATCAGGAGGAGGCGTCCACGGAAGCATCCGACAGTGACAAGGACAAAAGGTGAGAGGTCACAGAGGCAGAGGTCAGCAGCAGCAGTGCCCAGGTATGCCACCCTGGAGTGTGTGTGTGTGTGTGTGTGTTACTGTACTCACAGAGGCAAACTCCAGGCTGTCAGTGTTATAAAACTCTAAATTTTTGTTTTTTTTCTGTTGTAAATAAACCAAAAAATAATGTATACATAAGAGCAATGTTTGTTTTTTTGTTTAGGTGCCCATGATGAGCTCAAGACCAACCAAAGGCACTGGAAAGAGTGAAAAATTCCATCAATTAACAGTAATTCTGTGATTTTTTTACATTTAAAATTATTAGTTTTCATCAATTTGACATTTAATTTGATGATAAATAATATTTTTAAGTGTAACAAGTTATAGAGCTTTTGTCAATAGATCCAATGCCTAACTTTTAACAGTACATGTGGCAAAAACTGAATTTTATGAAAGTGAAAAGCCCCTTTTTCAAGAAAAATTTAATTATTTTTCTAAAAAAAAGGATATTATCAAGAAAGTTTATCAATCGTAAAACAGTCTAATAGAAACCATGTCTTAATGACTAGAATTTTTTCTTAACCATGATTTTTTTTACCCTAATGGCAGAACGTTTATTTATTTATTTATTTTTTTTTTAATTTAAATAGGAAATGTTTCAGATTTGGAGAATTTCTGACTAATTTCTAGCGAGCAGTAAAAGCAAAGCTTGACTAACACTGAATTTCATCCAGTTTTTTGGGTTATGGGGTTGCTGGAGCCTATCCTAGCTGCAGTTGGGTGAAATCCTCTGAGAGCTTGGGACAAAATGTTTAATTAAAGGCTAAATGTAACCACCAGATGAAGATATCAACCATGACTTCCAAGCTGGAGTCTTTAGCAAAAGGAGATGTTAGGACTAATAATTAAAATAAAGTTTAATTAATGAAAATGTTAAATAGTATTTAGAGAATGCAGTTCAAATTGGAATTTTTGGAAGTGTTTGAACACAAAATCTTTAACATAGTCACAGGTCTGATCCATAGAATTATATTAACAATAAAAAAATGACCTTAAATCAAAGAACATGAACACTAGTGCTCTGGTGTTAAAGGGTAAACAATCTGGAGTCCCCCTCAAACTGCCGTGGAGTGGAGTTTCTGTGTTCGGGAGTGTTCTGGTGGAGTATCTCTGTGTAAAGTGAGAAGTCGTCGCAGCTGCAGGACCACTCTGACTAATGAGAGACGTTTCTTTCTGAAACAGCCTTTTCGTTTAGCCGGAGTACTGGATGACAGCAGAACTCGAGCTGCGTTCACCCCGCCCTCAGCAAACGCACGTTCAGAGAAAAGTCTGTGTGAATGCGTCCGTTACTTTTCTACGAGCATCCATTCAACTCCTGTTTAAAATTAAACCAGGTATAACTTTGACCAAAGCTCTTTAAAATTTGGCTTTGTGTGGCATTCCAGAAAACCATAAATGTTTACGTTTAGGCCGTGATTGACTACAAACTGACCCCAGCCCCATATTAGAGAAGAAGACAGCTATGTGGCCCTCACAAAAAAAAAAATTGGGGACTCTTCCATTCCCTAAAGTCCGTCCCAGAAGCCTCTAAAGACCAAACCATCGACTCTGGACCAGCTGCCATTGGAGCGTGTTCATATCCTCATCTGTCCTTGTTCTAACGTTTGAACTTCAGCATGGAGCCAGCCTCTGTGCTGTGATTGGCTGACTGTCGTGAGCCCCGTCACCTGCTACCCCGGCGTGTGACTCTGTGAGTACAGTCACACTCGTGTGCGCATGTCGTGTGTTTCTGGACTCCAGTGTCTTATTGCAGCGTCTGTGATGTTGGCTGGAACTCGGTACAGTCGCAGAAGAATCTCCCTCCTCCTCCTCCAGGAAAAAAAAAAAAAAAAAACAAAATCCCGGGACGAGAGCGATCGGGAGAACCCCATGAAACCAAAGGAAGGTTGGTGAGATTTCTGTTAGAAAATAGACATCAGGTCTTTGTGTAAATCAGTAGTTTGAAGGAGGCGGCAGCCTTCCTTTGTCTGTTTGATGAGAAGTGGGCGGAGCAAACGGGGGGATGAGCAGCGAGGGCCGGTGGAGGCGGATGGAGGGAGCGCCCCGGGCTTCCAGTTGTCTTCTTTCCTCGACACCGTCCTGAAGGAAAGCTCGAACTCAAAACTGCTAAAAAGTTTATGGCACGGATACAAATCTCTCCTGGTGAGACGCCCCCGAAGGTGGCTGCTCGTTTACCAAACGTATGTAAAAAAAAATTAAAAATAAGTGCTTTTAGCCTCTTTCAGGAAAGACTGGGGTGGAAAATTGGGAAAAAAATGGATTAAACAGAACACAGCGTGGTACATTCTACATAAAAACCCTTTAAAGTTTGGTGTGCGGCTCTGCCCGGGATCCCCGTCAGTTTGGTTGGGAATTGAACCCGCTCCTGTGATCCCAGCTGTGGCTGGGATGCATTATTGCAGGCGTTTTAAGACAGATGTGTTATGAAAATATCTCTCTATGTCAAAAGAATAACTAGAAAGGTTGAAAATAAACTGAAATATGTTTCGTTTGTGGTATAAATCTGCTTTAAGCGGTGCTTTAGATGTTTGTAAAAAAAAAAAAAAAAAAAAAAAATATATGGCCTTTGGGATTTATATATAAAAATGAAAGTTTAGAGGAAGCAAAAAAAAAAAAGAAGAGAAAGAGGGAAGTTGCACAGAGCAAAGCCAAACCGTGGCAGTAGTTGGAGATTTTCTGGACCTGAAGAAAATGAGAGTGTGGTAGAAAAGTTTTGGACTGAAGTTGTTTGAGAGGAGAGATGAAACGCTGTGACAGCAGTCCTGCGGGATGGTGGAGGGAGGGGCGGGACTAAGACTCCGAGGAGGTGCGCGAGCCGCCGTGGACGAGCGACTTGTAAATGTTGGAGGAGAGGAAGCGTGGGTAGGAATCCCTGTGCATGAGCGTGTAGATCTGCAGCTGGGCGTCCTCGAACGTGTGAGGCGTGGGCTCCTGCATCTTCCTGTTGATGACCTCCCGGACCCGAGCGTCCAGGCTCACCTGTGGAGACACGCACGCGCTCGTCAGCAGGATGTGCTAGCGGATGCTAACAGACAGCGTGGGAAAGAAAAGCTGTCAGTTTGATTTCACTAATTTGGAGGGATTTTATGGATTTCAATAGATCTTGATTTACGGAATTGATTGGTTATAATTTTTTTAGGGCCTTTCTAACACTTGTGTTAGAAAATGTAAAAACTTAAAAAAAAAAATTCTTCTTTAGCTCACTTTTTTTTTTTTTTTTAAAGAATTCTGTGTGGTTTCTGAAATGACACCAGTTGAATGAATACTTTGAAATATTGTGGAAGCTAGGGCTGATTATTTGATCAAAACTTGATAGATTGATCCATATCGATCGATATGATCGATCTGACCCATAATGCTAGCTTGATGCTGACATATAATGGAATTTCCCATAGGACAGCTAATGCTAACGCTCAGTTGACCTAAATTTTGCTGACCAAATGAACGTCTTTTAAACTCACAGGCAGAAATTTTCCAAATTCTTCTAAGGAAATATATTTTTAAGTAACCATTTGGGGTCTAAAGCTCTGTTTTTTGCTCATACTTTCTTCTTCTTCTGGGATAAGGTGTAATGTGATAGCGCAATCGCCACCTAGTGGTCAAACTGAAACAACGTCCAAGAGAGGCAGAACAATCGTTGGAGCTTCTCTGTTTGAGAATCCATGCAAAACTGTATTCTATTAACAATCTCATTTTTATTTCACTAATAAGTTTTACATTATATAAACTGTATCAAATTAATATATTTTATATATATAGATTTTTAATATAATTCTAAACAAATGTGTAAACCATTAAAATCCTAAAATCTTATTGAACTGAGTGGTTCAAAAGAATCTGGAAAAAAAAAATGTAATGGAATCGATCAAAGCTGTGGTGAATCAAATCAAATGGATCCTGGAACTGATTGGCTGATTCCTGATAGTGAAAAGGCTCTGTGGCCCTGAAAGGGATACGGCGTGCTAGGAAAACGGATGGATGGAAGAAGCGTCCAATCCTTCGTGTTGAACTCCATCCGCTGATCGAGTCACTAAACACGTCACACGCCCAAAGCCGATTGGTTGACGTTATGCCTCAACTTCGCCAAAGTTCTGAATTTTGAACTGACTTAACGTTGAAACTGGACGCCCCAATGCACTCGTCACATTTTGTGTGAATGCAACCTAACCGTAGTCCTGTGATAGGGTTGGTACCGACCTATTTTAGGTTATTTTACCAAAAAAAAAAAAAAAAAAATGACTTAAAATTAAATGATTCCATCAAGGCTTTTTGACTTTGTTCAGCTCCTCTGTCTCACTCGATCAAATTCCTCAAATGTCCTTAACCCTTTAACACCTGAGGCATCACCGCTGTCACAAACACAAACCCATCACGCCACTTTTCTCCTTCAGAATCTTCTGGAATGACGTGTTAATGGTTGAGAAGTTATAGAAGGTTCCTGATCCTGCCTTTGGTTAGGAACGTTTGTTCCTTCCCTCTGGGAGAAAAGGCGGGACAGTTCCACCCAAATCTGGGTTTTTTTGACTCCAGATGTTGACAGGAAGGAACCAAAGCAAGATGTTCCACCTCCTCAACAGAGAAGCGGCGCAGAATCTGAACTCCGATCAAGCCGCTGTCTCAGAGGAACGGTTAAAGGAAGGTGACATGAGAGAAGAGATCCAGGCTCGGACTAAAATAGGATGCAGCCACCTCCAGTTCTCCATCAGGCCTGGCAAGGAAACAAAGGGAAGCTTCATCTCCGCTAAAGGTCAGCGTGCAGGCGCGCGGCAGATTTAAGGCGAGCTGGTTCAACCACACGGAAAGCAGCGGTGCCAAGTTGGCTAGGGCTCAGCAATCACTGAAAATTCCTCTGGAAGCGCGGCGTTTTCCATACATGTCACACTGGGAATGTTCGGGATTAATGGCACAAATTAAATCGGATGATTGTTGCCGTGGTTACAGTAGAGGCTTGTGAAGACATTGGTCAGATGTGGCATCAAACAGTGATATAATTGCTCATGCATTAATAAGAATGATCAATCATTGAAAACTTTATTTGCAGAGACATTTTTGAACATTAATCCTAATGTGTTTACCGTATTCTTCTTTCTTTACTAACTTTTTTTAAAGTAAAACTGTAAATTAAACATCAAAATAAAGCCTAAAATGGACAAAAGTGAGCATTCAAAGACAACATCCGGCATGCTGCAAATGATAAAGATGATAGTTTTGCCGGTCAGACTGGATGCATTCTCTGACTGATCCACTAGAGGGCAGAAAATATTTAATCTCAGACAAATCTCCAATTCTCCTGCAGTCCAGCTCCCATCCTGACCGGAGTGACTCATCTATAGATCTGATTAGTCTGGAGGATTTTGGCAGCGTCTTTTGGTATAAATCTGAAACAACAGCCCTCTCTGTCATTTATAGAAAATGAAAATGTACTGATAGAGATGTCTTTTGTGAAACTTGTATTGTCTGTTAAGTATACAC
Organism: Oryzias javanicus; assembly: GCA_003999625.1. NCBI lineage: Eukaryota > Metazoa > Chordata > Actinopteri > Beloniformes > Adrianichthyidae > Oryzias > Oryzias javanicus. The sequence continues at coordinate 28,304,640 of CM012443.1, forward strand.
TGTAAACCTTTTGATACTTGTAAAGATTCTAAACCTTAATGTTTGACATTTTAGATAATGACCCAGTTTGACGTGGTTTTACTCATCTTTGCTCCACACCTTTCCGATAGGCGTGTAACGCTGTATTTTAACAACAATTTGACTCAGATCATAATCTGTGGTGGATTCGTAATCAATATTGGTTCATTTTGAATCACTGACCTACAATGGATCCAGGACAGATTTATCAAAACTTCCAGAGATAAATACCTGCTACTGAACGGTGCAGGAGGAGTTTTCCAGATTCCTTGTCTTTCTTCAAGAATGTAAATTAAATATGTGAACAAACAAACAAATGTCAAATTCTCTTCTCTATTTCTTTTCCGCTTCATCCCAGTCTTTAAAAGGATCAAATGGACCATAATAGGTTAAAGGAAATTCCACTGTGGAATAAAGTTGAACCACATTTGAATGATGGTATTGATAGGAAGTTTGGAATGCTCAGTAAAGTGTTCCTACAGTTTTTTCTAAAATGGTAAATTAGAGAACTTTTTTTTTTTTTTAATGTTATTTGTTCAAGATTGAAAATAAACTCTAAAAATGAAGTGTTTTATAATGAGAATTAAAAAGAAATTAATAAAGCCACATTTTTTTCTATTTCATCTTTTACTATGGCAGAATGTCGCAAACTTAAAAAAATACCCCAAATTAGACTTTTTACAGCTAATAATGGGTCAAAATATTATAATTAAAACTGAATAATTAACTGCAGGTCACAATTAATTAATCGCACAAAGAATTAATCGTATGACAGCACTGTTAATAGAACTTCATGTTAGTGTATTTAATTCAATTCAATTCAATTCAATTTTTTTTATATAGCCCAAAATCACAAAGAAATTTGCCTCATTGGGCTTCATGCAGGTAATTTTACAGATGCAGAAAATATTTACAGATGCAGAAAATAGAAACATGAAGAAAAATATCTAAAGACTAAGCTGACTAATAAACTAAATAATTCATTTTCAAGAGTTAAAATTATATATATTATTATGAAAGTGATGAGAAGCTCTTTAATTTTATAAGTTACACTGGAATTCATTGTCAGTATTTTAAAAACAAAAGTTGAGATTTATGTTCTATGCTCGTTTAATTAAGGTGGACCAATTTGTACTAAGATCTTTTTCTTATTTTTTACACATTTTGTAAATCATTTCCATTTATTTCACATTTTTGTGTCACTGTAATTGAAATGAACTTCAATTATGTGGATAGAAACTCAAGAAATACAAACATTTGCTTAGAAACTGCAAAGAAATACTTATTCTTGGGCTGTATAACAATCAATTTGAAGTAATTCTATCGATCTGTTAGGTTTCTTATCATATTTTCATGTTTTTGACTGCTTGTTTGGAACTTATAGTTTCTAGACTTTGATATTTTATTGTAGGATTTCTTAAGTCAAAACGACTTGCTGATGAATTTACTGCTTTCTGGTGATTTCTTCTTCAGATTTGTGTTCTTTTTGTACTGTAGAAAGAGGGAATGATCTTCTGATTTGACCGTGTTCATATCTTTCATAAGGATTCTTCTTCATCACATGTCAACCGTCACTCCAGGTTTCTCCGTCCTTCAGTCACCTTTTCCATGACAACAGTAGTGACAGAGATGCGCTGAAGTCAGCAAAACGTTTTTCACACAGATGAGCTAATTATTCAGAGTTATCGTGAAAACTTGAACGTATAAATCTGCCACAGCGGCCTGCAGGATTATAGGCTGACATTTTGTTCTCACTCTGTTGTTCTGTCATTAATCACTTTGTACAGAGGCATGAACACACACACACACACACACAGCGAGTGGATCGGTTTGGCCCTGCAGCCTCAGCACCAGTAGATATTTATAGAAAGACCAGCTTTCTCTCATGTTTTCCCACTGATCTTATTTAGGGAAGACTCTCTCACACACATGTACACACACGTACACACACGCACACACCGTGTCAGATCAAGGTCAAACGGTGAACAACGTCTGGGTATCTCTGGATTTCCGTGTGCGCGTCCATAAAAAGGCTCTAAAGCCTGAAGATGATGAGACCGGCAGTTCAAGCTTTGTGTAAACACACCCTCAGTGGCACACATGTGGGCAAATGTACATACAAACATGCCAGTGTCTTATCACGCCTGAAAACAGACTCCTCGGTTTCTGGCAGAGCGAAGACCCGTCGCTATCTCACTGTACGACTTCCAACAATCACAGAGTTCACCAGCAGGACTTTCACAAGGTTTGGGTCTGTGGGGACACGGACAACTGACCAATCAGGGACCTTAAAGGTGCACATATAGCCGTTTCCAGCAGGTATGCTACTGTTATACTATCAACACTGCACATCTGTGGTCTAACCTATTTAATCTTATCAGTAAATGAGAATATTTCTCAAGTACTGCTTCTGCATTTTGGTTTGTTAAATAAACATTGACACAGTGAAGTCTATAAATGTTTATGGGCTTTTTCCAATCTTTAAAAAACTAGTTTTTTAAAAAGGTTTTCCCTTAGATATTTCCAAAACTAAAGACGTATCCTGCATGTGTTTATCAGTCATCGATTCTGCAAGTTGTCTACTAAAAAAAGATGAGAGCAATCTGTAAAGATACAAAGACGGAGTGAAAAAAAAATCCAGTAAACCAAATTGTATGATTTTTAAAGAATGTATTCAATAATTAGTGTTGAGTTCCAATCAAGAACTGTGTCTTTCACAGACGTGTTTATTCTTCTTTAAGAACCTCCCCTTGTTACCTGTATTAATGCCACCTGTTTGAACTGGTTATCTATATAAAAGACACCTGTCCACAGCCTTAACCCTTCTGCTATCTTTGGGGTCCAGATGACTCCACCCTTATATTGATGGTCTCTCTCGTGACAAAGGTAGACAGGAGTTCACGTCTGCCACAGACACCAGTGAAGATAAAAAAAATCCTTGAAAAGAAAAAAAAAAAAAAAAGGTTCAGTGCGCCATCTTGTGGGGCCTAGATGACCCCCACTTTTCATGTAAACATAGGATAGCAGAAGGGTTAGGCCAGCACAAGTCTAAGACTTCTAAAGTTCTCCAGAGATCATCTGGGTGATCCAAAGGAGGATCGGAAGACCGTCATGTGGTCAGAAGATCAAAATCCTTCAGTCAGAAGAATGCTGAGCTCCATCCCAAGATCACCATCCCCACTGCTAAGCATGGAGGTGGAAACAACATGTTATGGGACGAGTGATTTATAGGGGCGGGTTGATAAAATCCATTAATCGATTCGAATCGATTTAACAGATCAATAAACAATTCACAAAAATAAAGCTTGTTTTGGCACATAAAGCTAAAGTCCACTAGCTTAATGCTAATATTTAATGTAATTTCCCATAGGACGGCTAACGCTAATGCTCGACGTAAACATACATAGCTGACTAAATAAACATCTTTATAAACTCACAGGCAGGAATTTTAAAACTCTTTAAGGAAATATTTTTAAAGTAACCATTTGTGGTCTAAAAACTTTCTTCTTCTTTTGGGATAAGGTGTAATAATACAGCACGATCGCCACCTAGTGGCCAAACTGAAACGCTCTCCAGGAGAAGAAGAACAATGTTCACAACGTTAATGATCTGAACTTCTCCTCTTGAGAATCCATGTATCACTGCATGCTGTTAACAATCTCATTATTTCAATAATACATTTACAGTATGTGAACTGGATCAGATCGATATAAATACATTCAAATCATATAGTAGGTTATTAATGTATTTCTAAACAAATTTGTATGTAAACTCAAAATTTAATTGAATTGAAGGATCAGAAAAAAATCGATCCAGGCTCTTGTGAATCAAAAGGAATCCTTTTTGGAAATAATAATTAATGCTCAGCCCTACTGATTAGTATTCAGGTAAACATAGATGCAGCTGTATATGTTTATATAAAGGTTCTGGAGAGTTCTAGCTAGTCTTTTCACCTCAATCCAATAGACCGTGCGTGACAAAGTCCAGATCATTTTATTTTATTGTTAAAATTGGCCCGATGTTAGCTTGTGCTAACTTGTGTAATTCGACAAAAAATATTTTTACGATAAAATATTGAAAGTTTTTAAGGTTTAAGTTAATTTATTCTGGAATAATATTCCTGCCTGTTTCTATTCATAGTAAAGTTAAGTTTTCAAAGTTTTAAAAATGTCGTTTTAATGTGTTTGTCCTGTTCGGGCTGCGACCTAAGGTGCGTTTTGGATTTTGGCCCCCCCTGCGCCAGAGAATCTGTAGATTTATTCAGCAAAAGCCTGAAAACATCCCAGTTCTTCAGAAGATCTGGATGACAAAAATGGTCCTAAATTACTATGCAAACCTGCTGAAGATCTACAGGAAATGTTTGAATCGGGGAAGCATCCAGCTCCTTCCTAAAATCCACACAAAACTCTTTTTTAAGCAGAAAATGTACAGAACGACAAAAAATGGTTTTCATGTCACAAAGTAGATTATTCATCCATCTTCACTCTCTGCTTGTTCCTGTGCAGGGTCACAGTACAGGTGCAGGTTTGGTGATATTTCGCGATACTGTATTTGGCGATACTTGTATCGATTTAAAATGCTGACAAGACAACGTTTAATTATTTGTTTTCCACCTAAACCCCTGACTGCTAGTTGGCAGTAGGGCTGCCACAAACGATTATTTTAATAGTCGACTAATCATCGATTAATTTTTCCGATTAGTCGACTAATCGGATCATGGACAAAGTGGATGTAAAAAAAAATCTGAAATATGATTAGCTTTAAAACAAAAAAATCCTAAATAAGCTAAAATCGCTAGCATATAGCTGAAATATTAGCTAAACTCCAAATTAGCCTAAAAAACTGTAAAGATTCCAAATTAGCCAAAATAGCTAGCATGTAGCTGAAGACATAGAAAAACTCCAAATTAGCCTAAAAAACTATAGAAATCCTAAATTAACCAAAATAGCTAACATGCCGCTGAAATATTAGCTAAACTCAAAATTAGCCTAAAAAAAACTGTAAAAATTCCAAATTAACCAAAATAGGTAGCATGTAGCTGGAATAATAGAAAACTCCAAATTAGCCTAAAAAACTGTAAACATTTAGAATTAGCTAGCTAACATGTAAATGAAATATTAGCTAAACTCCAAATTTGCCTACAAAACTGAAAAAATCCTAAATTAGCCATAAGAGCTAATATGTAGCTGAAATATTATCTTAATTCCAAATTGGCCTAAAAAACTGAAAAAGCCTAAATTAGCCAAAATAGCTAGCATGAAGCTAAAATATTAGCTAAACTCCAAAATAGCCTGAAAACCCTTAATAAATGCCAAAATAGTCTAAAAAGCTAGCAGAATGTCATTATAACTTTCAACTTTACTACAGCCTGACTCCATATATTATAAAGTAACGACTAATCGACTATTAAATTAGTTGTCGACTATTTTAATAGTCGATTAGTCATCGATTAGTCGACTAATCGTGGCAGCCCTAGTTGGCAGCACACTTGGAGTATCTCTACATCCCACCAGAACAAGATCTCACAAGAACCAGCTTGTGTTCAATGTTCAATCATAAAAATGGATTATTATTACAATGAAAGATGTATTAATATTCCAAAAGAGTTTTACCTCTTTTGGTGAAAGTATAGAAATGTAGTCCTCGTAGATGGAACGTGCTTTTTCCTCAACGGCGTTCCTATTGGCTTCTTGCTTGAGGTCTTCGCAGGCCAGCCAGAACAGCATGTTCTCCTCGCTGTACTCCGTCCGCAGGAACTCTCGGAAAACGTTTCGACCCGCCGGGTTCCTCATCAGCTTGTCGAAAGACTGAGACCACAATCGGATCTCCTCCACTGAGGGTTTGGTGCTGATGGGAGACAAATGCAGGAGATCTCTTTAGAAAGTTGGAAGTTCAAGCAGCTTCCACTCTGACCCCAGCGCCCCCTGGAAGCAGAGATATTATTAGGGGACGTTTGTCTCCGTTTTCCATCGGACCGTCATTAAATCGGCTTTTCCGAGTCAAGAGTCAACAGCTTCTTTAAAAAAGGATGAGCATGAATCGGTCTGAGGACGGAAAGCTGCTGTGGTTCCCACACGTCTGAAATCAGGCCAACCACGTTTCAATGTGCGAGGAATCAATGTTACAACAGCTAGGAAGCTAGAATCTGACCACTGCTCCTCTGCAGAGGGGGCGGGGCCGCGGGGGTCAGCAGCGGGACGAGTGTTACCCCGGGGGCAAACACTTGCATGAAATGAAAGAAAAAAAAAAAAAGTTTTGTCTGCAGACTTTCTGAGTGGGAGGATCGGGGGGTGGGGGGTGGCACACTCACCAAGCTTCACAGTTTATGGGCTCCATCTTGTTATCCTGCGATATTTTCTTCCACCTCCTCCTCCGTTTCCGCCGCTCCTCTTCATTCCTGATGGTGACACTGACATGATAAAACGGCTTTCAGACAAAAAAAAAAAAAAAAAAAACAGGCATGTGTGCACACACAGCTAACCCAACAATCCTGATGCAAGTGTGTGAGCGTTCAGAAGAAAAAAAAAGGGCTCATTAAGTCTTTCACATTATAAGACACCTTTAAAACAGGCATAACTAAGTAAATTTAAACATGACTGATATATACTTTGAGATGTAATTTAATGTCTAATTATTTTTGTCTGTTACTGTACGTTTTGTATTTCCTTAATGCTTCGGGTTTCAATCTATTTGGACATGCCACTGGTTGGTATGTCTGTGAAATTTGTTTTTTTTGTTGATATAAAGCCCTCTTTCATGTGCTCTATGTTTTGTAAAAAAAAAACTAAAAAAAAAAACTAAAAATCTTTAAATAAAGTTCTCAAAAAAAAAAAACATGACTGACTTTAATCCTTATTCAGATATATCTTTTCATATCTTTTCTATCAAAAATTTTGCACAATTCTTTATTTAGTTATCGGATTAAATTCCTAGTTTAAATTAATTTAAAAACGTGTCATTTTTAATGTCTTATATGTTTGCTTTCTGTTTAATTGATTCCCTAAATCATCTGATGAAATTTAGATCCAGCTTTATCATAAAGCACTTTTAGAAAGAGTAATTTAAATCAAATTCAGCGTTTACTGATATCTGTTTTTCTAAATGTACTCTTGTGAAAATGATATTATTTTCCATTTATCCAATTCTGGACAGCCATTTTTTAAAGTTTAAAATAAGGAAAAATTGCATTATTTTATTGCAACAATAATCAAAGAAGAGCCTGATGTTAAAGAACACAAAGAGAGAAACTTTATATTTGAAGGTGTATCTTCAACAACAACCGATGTGAGAAAGTTGTGTCCACAGAGAAGCTGCATCACCATACAGATGCGTGCGCCAACAGATTTGTTTTTTGTTTGCAAAAAACTCTGTTTGCAGTAATTTATGTATTATTGCATTTGTTTTAAATCCCCTTTTTTTATTGATGCACGAATCACTAATAAATTGCAAAAATCACACATCGTTTATTAATTCACATTGTGTGAAATTTCTATAAATCAGATGATCCACGAGGGGAGCGGGTACAGTGGGCGCAACTGTGACCCTTGACGCACGCCGGACTATTCTCCAGCTGGGGGTTCCCCATCTCAGCGGGGGTCCACCCCCCTCACTCCCCCGGCTAGCGCCCAGCAGCTAGCATAGAACTGTTGCGGCCCAGTGGAATCCGACTGTTTCATTCAAACAAAGCATGGCGAGGGTCTGCCGCGGGTGCTGACGTGATATAATTTCTGCCCAGGACTCTGAATGGCTGAATGTCTAATCAAAGAAGAAAGAGGATCCATGGTCTTTGGATGGTTTATTTGTACTTCCTCTGGGGTTTTAATGTGGTTCATTTGTGATACATCAACACATTCTCTTCCCCGATTGTCGCATATTGACGTTTGGTTAAGGCCCGCCTCCTCTGTGTCATTTGGTGTCTCCAATTCGTTGTTTTTTGATGAACTGTCTGGTACCGCTTCCAGTCTGTATCTGGTACCAGTTTGGGTCTGGTACTGCTTTCGGTTAGGGTCCCTGTACTGGGTTTTGGTGCCGGTGCGCTCCAAGTTGCAGTTCTGGAGTGGTTCCGGTTCGCTACTTGGAGGTTGGGGATCCGATATTCAATGGGAACAGCCAGCACGTCTAAAAACAACAGGTTGACTCGTTTCCACTCAGCGGTCCACACCAGACTGGATTTTTGGGTGTTTCATTACAAAATGGACCCATTAAGCAAGACGACTGGTACCATTTCTGGTCCCCTGTTGGTCGTAGGTCCATAGAAAATGGAATGAACCCCTTAGGGCGGAGCTTCTGTCATCTTACAACATAGCCCATTGATTGGCAGAAAGGTTTTACGACAACAGGAAGTGTCTGACCGGCGCTTTCCTGACTCAATTTTGTCTGTATTCTACTTCACCCTCTGCTATTTTCTTGAGAAAAATAATAAATTCTATAATAATAATAGTAATATTATCAGTGTTGGGCATCTCACTTCAAAAAAGTAATTAGTTATAGTTACTAGTTACTTCTCCCAAAAAGTAATTGAGTTAGTAACTCAATTACTGCATCTTCAAAGTAATTAGTTACTTGGCAAAGTAACTCGTTTTAAATTTCTCTTTAAATATAGTAATATTTTGTATTTTTTCCTGCGTTACAAATAAAAAAAATAATTTACATTCAATAATAGATGATAACCGACAATAGTATACTGGTATAGTTTTCCAATGGAGTCATATTGTCTAAGTTTAGGATACACATGAGAGAGGGTTTAGGGAAAGAATTTTCAATATTTATTTGTCAGAATTATCCCACAAAACACTGCAACAAGTGGTATATAAAAAATGTAACCTACAACTATAATTAAACAAAATGGCTTAAAAAACTGAAAGTGCAAAACAATAAATAATTATAAATAACTTTCAAGTAACAAAATCTCTGCTGTCTTTATTTATATCACACCACAGCTTTAACATTGTCTTTATAAAATTTTAACAACAATACACGCAAAATATAAATATCAACAATAATAAACTTAGATAAAACCAAACTTTGTATAAAAATAAAAGTAAAGGTTCCAAGTATCAACATAACACAAGTATCCTAACAAGAATATTTAGGAGCACAGTAACAATACTTTATGTCTGATCATTTAAACATTCTTTTGTTGCACCTTAACCTGAACTTTAACAATGCCATCAGCATAAGCAGCCAGTTGAATGGTTTCAATGCTTTAATTTTTGAACCACTGATTGTAGCGCAAAAGTAGCAAGTTCTCAAATCTTTGGTCTGAGAGCCTGTTCCTCTTTGGTGAAAAGACAAGTTTTTGGACAGACATGCACACACAGATCAACGTGGATAGACTCCGGTGCGGGGTGAGGAGTTTCGGGAGTTAAAAAAACTACAACAGGGGCAGAGAGCAGCTCATCTTAGCAGAAACAGGGGGTCATATTTATAAAACACACACAACACAGACAGACAAGTGCGCGCACAGATCAACGTAGTGAGCAGACTCTGGAGCGGGTTGCTGGTTTTTGGGAGAGAAAAAGATATGCAGAGAGCTGCTGCTTTTAGCAGAAATATGGGTTAATAATTTTAGTTTATTAATTTACCTACACACACACACACACCTGCGAGCGCGTGCGCACAGACACACACAAAACAGAGACGCACGCGCGCGCACACAGATCAATACAGTGTGCCGACAGAGCGGGTGGGCCGGGTTTTGGGTGTAAAGCAACTGCGGAGAGGCAGGGAGCAGTTTTTCGTAGCAGAAACATGGGTTAATGTCTTTAGGCTATGAAATTATCAACCATGATGGAAAAAACAAAAAATCTCTAGCAGAAGCGCCTGTGGACCACCGCGGAAAAATGCACGTCTGGTGTTAACCAAAGAGCGGAGCGGAAGCGCCGTGGACTCCGCTCTCCGCTCCGCTTCGCGGCGCTTCCGCGTCCAGTCGTTACTGGCTCATGCGCGCGAGCTAGTATCCGCCCACTTGACACTTTAACCAATCACGATCTCGCATTCGAGATCTCCCTCCGCATTACACAAGCAACTTTCGGGTGCGAAGCGCCCAGCTCCAGCAAGATCATCAAACTTTGAAGTAACGCGCCGCGATTTACACGAAGTAACTATAACGGCGTTACAGCGAGGATGAAAGTAATTAGTTAGATTACTAAATTACTTGATTTATAACGCCGTTAGTAACGCCGTTATACTTAAACGGCGTTAGTCCCAACACTGAATATTATATAACTATAACTATACTTGGATAACTATAATAATATACAGTATTCCACCTTATTCGCGGGGGACGGATGAAGAATGTTCATTACCGATCAAATACTGATACTCATCAAAAACACTTCAGATCGTGTTTGTAAAACATTTCTTGAAGAACATTTTTTTTTTTTTTTTCAAGTTCAAGTTCAAGTTTATTGGTTTAGTTCCCATTTGTACAGTCAACACAATATACAATACAAACAGACAACCAATAAAAAAAGGAATAGGCAGAAGCTTTTAAGCTTATTCAATGCCTTTCCTTGAACATTGGAGTATTGCTCAATATAAAGAGTTTTTTCTTCTTTTTAATTCAGAACAATAGACCATAATAAACTCCTCCTCCAGACTATAACTATCCTCTGCGGTTTTCTTTTTAAATTTCCGTCCGTTTCTGAGTCAGCTGATGCAGCTTCGCACAGCTACGTCACACCACGCATACGCTTTGATGGTCCAATGGAAACGCTCACTTGAATTGCCCGGACCATTCTAAACCAGCCAAGAGGTGGACTGGTCTGGTCTGTACCGCTTACTGGAAACGAGGCAAAAGTGATGCAAGACGGTCCTTAACCAAACGTCAATATGCAACGACTTGGGGATGAGAGTATGTTGGATGCATCTGTGAAAATTTTCATGTAAAGACCACAATGTTTCTCACATTTTCCATGTATATTCCATGAATACCACTTTCCATCTGTGCAACATGTGCAGATCTTACATGGTGCCAGTGTGAATCTGGAAAGCTAACACCTTAAAAGAGACCGCACATCAGAGCAAAAGTCAAGCATGGTGGAGGTAGAGTGATAGTGTGGGGCTCCTTGAACCATGTACTGCTATAAATCCTGCTTTCTAGCAGAGACTCCAGCAGGAGCGCATCTCTCCATCTCTGCCTTTACTGTGAACAGATGTGTGATTCTCACCATGAACAGCTGCAACAGCAGCACCAGCAGAAGCAGCAGGCATTGGGCCGTTGGGAATTCTGGGTAGTCATGCCCCGCCCCCCTCCGGTCCCGCTCAGAGCTGAGGTCTCGCTGCGACCTCCCCCCATGGCCAGCTCGCCTCCCCGCTCTGCCGGGATTGGACCTGTGTACTGTGGGAGACAGGAACAAGCTTTTTCAGGACCTGCGTTTTAACTCGTGCTGTGAAAAAAATGTTTGACCCTGAAGGCCCATGAAAAAAATATATAGTTAAGGAGATATTTAAATTATAACTTTGTGAAGTACTTCATGCTCTTCCTGTTTTTAGACAATGGGCCCTTCACAGTTTTGTTACTTGACTCCAAGAGGAAAGAAAACTAAGTGCCAGTAAAAATCTCAAACGCTTCTAATGCTCTTTACTGGTTACAAACTGAAAAACTGTATTGTTCTTTCTTCCTTTTTCACCAAAAACAGTAAAAAAAAATCTCTCGAGAGACTTCCAAGGATTTACAGTCAAACAGACCGTGACTTTACTGACCAACAAGTCTAATTTCCTGTTCACTTCAGATCTCTTCCTGTATGAAGGAAATCTACTTTTGCACGCATATTTTTTCCTAATACAACTTGTTTGTAACAGCTTAGCCAAAACTCAATTACGTTTTTATGAAAACTTATAAATCGGATCCCATCTGACTTTTTTGAGCATGTTTGCTCTCTCTTGGATGAAGGAAGAGTTTTAATTCTGTTGCTTTTAGAAGTTGTGTGTGAGATCGCATTGTCAGTTAGAGCACTTCTGCTGGGCGATATCATGATACATGTCTTGTGGCTGATAGAAAAGTGTCTTTTGTGCCATTTCTCTTCTATCATTGTTTGCTTGCTTTTATTGCTGAGCTTTAGGGCTCCCACAAACGATTATTTTAATAGTCGACTAATCACCGATTATTTTTTCCGATTAGTCGACTAATCGGGTCATGCGCAAACTGGATGTAAAGACACTGAAGTTGATAACCAGCTGAAATATTAATTAAATGCCAAATTAGCCTAAAAAATAAAAAGAGCCAAAGTTAACCAAAATAGCTAGCATACTGCTGAAATATTAGCTAAACTCAAAATTAGCCTAAAAAAAACAGAAAAATCCTAAATTAACCAAAATAGCTATGTCGCTGAAATATTAGTTCAACTTAAAAATAGATTAAAAAACTAAAAAAAGAAACCTTAAAGCCAAAACAGCCAGCATGTAGATTAAATATTAGCTAAACTCCATAAAAGGCCAAATAAACTTATTAAATGCCAAAATAGTTCCAAAAAAACTGGCAGAATGCTATAAAACTTTTAACTTTACTACACTCTGACTTCATACAATATAAGATTAACGATTAATCGACTAGAAATTAGTTGCGACTATTTAATAGTCGATTAGTCATCGATTAGTCGACTAATCGTGGCAGCCCTACTGAGCTTTGTGAAAAAAATTGTTTTCTAATAAGAATTTTGAAACTGGTGTGCACTTTAAAAAAATTTGAAAAAAGTTTTAATTTCAATTTTTGTTTATATCTCAGGGACAGTGCAGATTAAATGCATTGTATGTAATGAACCAGAATTAGCCCAGCGGATATTTTTCCCTCTGTTGTCCCTGGACAGAAATACCAAAAAAAAATTTAGAGTGTGTATTTTACAGTTGCCGTACTAGTGTCTTTGTCACCGTGGTCGTACCCAGAGTTAGAACCACGTTTGGCCGCTCCTCATTCTCTTTTTCTGCCTCCTATGTTTGGAATGAGCTGCAGAAAACCCTGAAGTTGCGCAACCCGGTCTCATTAGCTGCATTTAGACATCTTTAATAGATATATTAGTGATGAATGCAGTGTTATTAGCTTAGCTTTTTTTTTAATTTCATCTTAAATTTGTTTTTATCGTTTTAATGGGTCTTTTATTTTAATTATTAACTTGGTGCCTCCTGTAGACTTTTATTGTAAATATTTAAAATATTGTTATCAGAAGTTTATATTTTTAATTAGTGTGCAACTTTTTACCCTGTTCTATTTTTACTGCTGATGCCTAATCAGGTCGTCGTTGTTAATGAGAAATTGTTCTCAATCGACCAGCCTGTATAAATAAAGGTTAAATAAACAAATCTATAAAAATCTTGCCAGTTCTCTTCTATCATTTATAACCTAATTTGATTAATTACAATGCCAAATACGTCATTAAATAGTCCAAACCTCTTCAGTGTGTACACAAAAACTTTTATATAAGTTAAAATAAAGAAAAATGAAAGAGAGATTCTTTGTAAATAAAACGTGGTTTTGCAACATGAAGCTGCTTTACGTTCTTTGATTCGCACTTACGCGAGTTTTACGACAGGCTTTACGTCACTTAACGAGTGCAGAACGATACGCAGCCAAGAAGACGCACTTTCAACAAAAGAGGGGTACGGCTGTGATTTGGTTGCATTTTGGATTTAAGACGTTCGACGCGGAGCAGAAGATTGCCATATGTAAACTATGCTAGGAGGCTATTCCTGCGCCAATGCTAACACAACAAACCTTCTATCACTCAGGGAAAGTCTGCAAAAAAGAACATATGAAATTACAAAAAATAAGAGGTAAACCAAGCTGTGGAACAAGTGTGAATATTTGCAACGTCCAAATCGCTGATTCCTGATCTTTATAAATATAGTAGAGTATAGGAAAATATTTATTGCTTTGAAATACAGATAAATGCTGCATTTTAATTTCTGAACTGAGACAAAACTGAATGAGTGGCGCTACTGTCACCGGAAGTAAACAAATCTTCAAAATAAAGTGTCTGTTTTCAAAGTAAAACTAGCGAGAGCTTTTTTTTAATAACTGAATAAACTTTATTGTTTTATATCGTGATATATATCGTCGTTATTGGAATATAAAATAATTGATATCGTGATATAAAAATTTTTTCCATATCACCCAGCACTAATATCAGTACATACGGGCTTTTTGGCAAATATCCGATAAGTCTTTTTCTTGTAAAAAAAAAAAAAAAGAAACAAAAAAAAAACTTTTGATTTCAGGTAGAAACACAGAACTCAGGCAGTGATTTATCTAGTGACAGAGACTAAAAAAAACCCACTAATCTTCTGCGATTCTGCCATCCATCCATCCATCCATTAACTTTTCTTATCCTGTTTGCGGGGACATTCTTACTCCAGTCAGCAGTTATAATCTCTCCAGCGTGTCACCGGGCCTCCCTGTTGTTTAACATTCCCCAAACACCTCACCAGAAAGGAGTCCGACTAGCATTCTTGCCAGATTCCCAAATCAACTTGGCTCTTCTGGTTGTGACGGAGAAATGTCTTTACTCTGAGCTCCTCCTGGATGACCGAGCTTTGCTCTGTCCTTACTGTATGTGGAGGGAAGCTAATTTCTCCTCTAAATATCCCAGAACTTGTCTTTCCCAAAGTCAAAAACTTTGATTGGGTACATTAATAATTTGCTGCTTGCAGAGCTCTCACCTCACAACAATGGGCCACAAAATGACTCCTAATCCCATTTTTTTCATAAAAGGTGTGTCTTTTTCAGATGAATAAAAGTTACTTGAGACCACTGCTCTCACTAGACTTTTGAAGCTGGGTTCTTGAATGTCCAGTGGTGTTCACACTGGACAAGGAGGGAGGGGCTTTTTCTTCTTTTTTTTCCTACCGTTTACTAGTGCATGTCTGCCGCCTACAGTTGGAAGAGGCTTAATGGTAAATGCCAAAACGGTGCAAATTTCGTAAACTTGCTCCAGACTTTTTCTTTCACAGCTCCATTCCGATATACGAAAGACTTTGTCTCTTGTGATTCAGGTCGGACAAAATCGTAATTATTAATTTCTCCTCCATTATCAATTTTGAAATAGTTGCTACTTCTGTGAATTAAAGGTGATGTCATCCATAGGTCACGACCACATCCAAGTCACTGATTGGTGAAAGTTCAACCTGGTTTGACTTTCAACGTGTAGTGGCCACACGTTTTGCACGAGGAGCCCAAAAACGGTTATAGAAACCTGTGTAGCGATGCAAGAATTTTGAACACGGATGCCAGAAAAGCACAGGAACGTACGTCAACATTAGGGATGGGTATCGCCAGTAATTTCTTAAATCGATTCACCACAGCCTGGATCGATTCAATTACGATCTTTTTCCAACAATTACATTTTAAGTTAACACTTTTTTTTTTAGAAATACATTAATAATCTATATATATTTTGAAGATTTTAATATTAATTTGATACTGTAAATTTTATAAGTGAAATTATAATGAGATTAATACCATAGAGCAGGGGTGGGCAAACTACGGCCCGGGGGCCACATGCGGCCCCTTAAGCTACTTAATGTGGCCCTCCAAATTAAAATACATTGAATCAAAAATCCTAATTATTGTTTTATTTTCATTGTGTTTCTTCCCATGAATGGTGGTGTTTCTCTGACGTTCGTGTGTGTTTTTTTCTGAGTCAAACTAATTAAAACTCCCAAATTTTCTGTTTTTAAATGAATATATGTGAATTTGAATCCAAATTAAAGCATGTTTTTCTCTAAATTCCATATTATTTTTTTAGTTTATGAGGTTGATTACCCAATCTCTCCTTCCATCTGCTCCTTGTCCGGCCCTTATGCCAAATTTTAGAACCCTTTGTGGCCCACGAGTCAAAACAATTGCCCACCCCTGCCATAGAGAGCTACATGGATTCTCAAATGTAGAAGCTCCGACAATTGTTCTTCCTCTACTGGAGAGCGTTTCCGTTTGGCCACTAGGTGGCGATCATGCTATAGCATTACACCTTATTCCAGAAGAAGAAGAAAGTATCACCAAAAATGGTTTCTTTAAAGAAAAACCGTTTCCTTGAAATAGTTTGAAAAATTAATGGCTGTGAGTTTATAGAGATGTTCATTGAGTCAGCAATGTATGTTTAAATTTGACCGTATGTTAGCATTCATGGAAATCCCATTAAGCTAGCAGACTTTAGCTTTATGCTTTTTTTTATCAGCTCAGCCCTAGTTTACACAGAGTTTTCATTGAAGGTGGTCACTTGAACGCCAGTATGAACGTAGCTCAAGACAACTTGAAGGTTGGAAGCAGTTTAACGAATAAAACCTTTACCTTTAACTGATTAACGTTTTTAGGTGTATAAGAGCAGATCTACAGAGGGTAACAGAAAAAAAAAAAACAAGTTTGCACTTGAGTTAAGAGAAGGAAACAGAATCAAAATGCCTTCATGTGATCATGTTTGCTTACAAGTTGAAATTCCATTGTTTGTGCTACCTTTAGCATTAAAATGGGCACAATGTTTTAATTAATTAATTAATGGTAGAGAGGTACAATCAAATATGACTTTAACACATGAAGATTTGAATAAAAATGGACCTCCTGCTCTGGAGTCATTACTGCCAGACAGCCCTTTACATAATGATCAGGAAAAACTGTCTCCTGCTAAATATAATCATTTCACTGATGGCAAACAGAGGAAACGCAGAGACTGGAGAAGAAAGAGAGTCTTGTTTTGATATGAAGAAGCACAAATACATTTAGGTGACTTGAGGGCATTATTTCCAGTGCAACCTGCTTTGAGATCTGAAACAGCACTGAAGGAAGCATCAGTTTTAATTCGGTCCGACCGACTGACTAATGCCTAAATCTAATTGAACGACTCCTTCCAAGTCTGCTTTTTTATTTCAAGAAGAAAAGTTACTAGAAGATGAGATAGGAAAGACATGGAGGAAAGAAGTAAACTAACATTAAAGATAAACACAAGAGTAAAAAAAAAAATAAAAAAAACAGTTGAGATAAACTGTCAAGGAAAAGATTAAGGCCTAAAAAGAGGAAGACAGAAACAGGACGATCACAAACAGAGATAGAAAAAGAAAAAGGAGGAGGGGGGGGGGGGGACCACGTGGAATAGAGGAAGTGAAAGAGCGGCTATGGAGACAAAGCAGGCAATGTGACGCATCATGTGATTGGGCTCAGATCACACATCCAAACACCCAGAGATACAGATGCATGCCGACGTATGTTTCAGTCCCAGTCCAGGAATCACTCGACGGGTTTGTTCAAACCAAAACCATTCTTTTCAGATGTCTGCCTATTACATAAACATCTCATGGGCAACACTTGAAAGCCTAAATTTATGACAAACATCTTAAAAACCTCCCATGACCACGTTTTGATCAAATTGTAAAAATGTTCATTTGAATCTAACAAAATGCAAAAGGATGTGATTAAAAACTATCACGACACAGAGAAGAGAAGACATGTAACTTCTTGGAGGTAGACAGTAGACCGTCACTGCAGAGGTGCCCTGTGGCCATCAGCTGAAGCAGAGTCACATGACTTCAATGCCCCGTTACATCACCATGGATTATTTTAACGCCTTCAAACAAACCATGATGTAGTTTATGGGCAGACACATTCAACAAAACGGTTTTATTAATGCTAGTTATTAATAAATTAGTGGCATGTTGATACCAACACAAGATTAAAAAAACTAGAATTAATTAAAAAAATTAATCGCCAATAAAGGACATTTTCTAGTGAAGTTTTATTTTTTCTTATAAAAGATGCATTGCAATAAAATTCAATAAATAAATATGGAATGCTGTCTTCACACAGATTTGTGGAGTGGGTGTAGCTAGTGTGATCTGTAAGCTGTAGAAGGTTTTGACAGGTGTAGCAAAAAGGTAGTCTAAGGCCTCTTTTCCTGGAACTTTGAGGGTTTCTATCACAAAATGGACCATTTCTGGTTCCCCCGTTGGTCGTAGGTCCATTGAAAAATGGAACGGACCCATTATGGGCGGAGTTTCTGCCTTCACATGACGTAACCCATTGATTGGCGGATAGCAAGCGTCCGACTAGAGCTTTTTCCAACTCAAAACCAAGAGTTTTGTCCTCTTTTCGGCTAAATTCTTCTTCTTCTTCTTGACCCAAGCGATCTCCTCGCAAAAAAATACAGTATTACCCCTTATTCGCGGGGACCAGAGACGCACCGAATCCATGAATACAGAGAACACTTCATCAAAAACACTTAAGATTGTGTTTTTTAAAACATTTAATAATGAACATTGGAGTATTGCTCAACATGAAGAGTTTTTTAGTTTAATTCAGAACAATAGACTGTTCTGCGGCGTAAAGGCCAGCTTCATTCATAATAAACACCTCCACCTGATAATAAATATCCTCTGCGGTTATCTTTTTCATTTTCCGTCTAGTTGTAGTTGCATTGTTTTGATTCAAAGCTTTGATGGTCCAACCCTCAATGGAAACGCTCACTTGGATCGCCCCGACCATTCTAAACCAGCCAATAGGGGGACTGGTGTGGTTCGTACCGCTCTGTGGAAACACGTGGCTAAAGTGATCCGTTTGAACCAGAACTCGTAATGGTTAGTAGAGGATCATATATATATTTCTCTCTAAAAAATATTAATAAATACATGCAGAAAAATTCTTTGAAGTTGATTTCTTGGTGATTTTTTTTTTATCTATCACTGTTCGAATCAACCCACTATTAAGATCACTACTAATATTTTCTTTTTAAGTGGGCAAACACCTTATTTTATTATTAAATGAACTTCTTCTGTCTGACTCTGATTGTTTATGCCTTTTTTTTCTTTTTGAAATGTTATTTGAGCTGGCATGAATAACAGCAAACACTCACAAAAACACAAAACCTACAAAATAGGATTAAATACTTATTTCCTTCGCCGTACATTGTGAATGTCATACAGAGTCAAAAATTAAACTCTCAAATGTCTTTCGTGTTTTTGTCACAGCCCTTACGGTAACACCTAAAAAATGTCAAGAAGAGGGACCATAGCACGGGAGAACAACAAGGGTCAACAGCAAAACAGGTCCAGAACGAAGCTCATCGACCACATCTTCATGTCTTGAAGATGAAGAAGAATGGTGAAACACTTGATAAGGAGAGAATGAAGAAAACCACCAGCAAGGCTTAAATAAACAAAAGCAGGAAAGTAGGGCTGCCACAAACGATTATTTTAATAGCCGACTAATCACCGATTATTTTTTCCGATTAGTCGACTAATCGGGTCATGTGGAAACTGTATGTAAAGACGCTGAAGTTGATAACCAGCTAAAATATTAGTTAAATGCCAAATTAGCCTAAAAAAATAAAAATAGCCAAAGTTAGCCAAAATAGCTAGCATACTGCTGAAATATTAGCTAAACTCAAAATTAGCCTAAAAAAACAGAAAAATCCTAAATTAACCAAAATAGCTATGTTGCTGAAATATTAGTTAAACTCAAAAACAGCTTAAAAAAATTAAAAAAAAACCTTAAGTTAGCCAAAACAGCTAGCATGCAGATTAAATATTAGCTAAACTCCATAAAAGGCTAAAGAAACTTATTAAATTCCAAAATAGTCTAAAAAGCAAGCAGAATGCTATTATAACTTTCAACTTTACTGCACTCTGACTTCATACAATATAAAGTGACGATTAATCGACTATTAAATTAGTTGTCGACTATTTCGATAGTCGATTAGTCATCGATTAGTCGACTAATCGTGGCAGTCCTACAGGAAAGCCAAAAAAAAAAAAAAGACTGTTCAGATATAAACACTGGATGAATAAACCTAAACCGAAACTTAGAGCTAAAATTATTTTATTAAATAAATGTCACGTTAGGTAAGCGTGACATTTATGTCTTGCTCAAGGACAAAACTGCTGTTATCGATGACACGGGTAACCTCAACTACCACCGGGCCAGTCTGTGGGACTTGAACCAGCGATTCCTCGGCCACAAACCACTTCCCCCGCCTTTTATTGTTCCGTAAATGTTTGCTTCCTGTTGAATGAAGTCCGCTTTTCTCCACCAGAGTTTTTGTACACACAAAAAAACAAAAAACCGAACAATGTCTCCATGAAGTTTTTATTCTAAACTAGACTGAAGCTTTGTAATTCAGCAGCAGTAATTGTACTGCGGGAAACAGCAAAGTTTCGCTGTTAACGGTGCTTTAGTACTTTTAAGCAAGGGATAAGGGGGGGGGATGATATGAGTAATGAGCCCCTGCAGAGCTTTGGTTCTTCAAGCACACATGACTAAAGACAATGCAACTCATGAGGGCTTGAAGCACAGCCATGAGGGCAGATTTTAATGGTAATTTATGAAGTATGTAAAGACATATAGTATGAAGAAGCACACAGAAATCCTAGACTGTCCACACACACACAGTTTGAGGGTATTTTCATGTTGGAGACTTCCGTATTAGACGTAATCCCTTTGTAATATTTAAATCTATCTCTTCTAGGTGGTGAAAATGTAGTTGAGCTAACATTAGCCTTCAGCTGTCCGCTTTGTTTGTGTTGTGAGTCTGCCAGCTACAGGCTGATGACCCGCTACAGAACAATGCCTGCACTCCAGAAAGCAAATGTTCTGACACTGGTAAAATTGAAAACATGTGAATGAAAGCAGCAAGCTAAAAAAACACAATTGCGGAAACAAAAAAATGAAAAAAAAAAAGAATGATTCAAGAGGCCTGGAGGGATTTCAGCCTCACAAAGCGCTAGTTTAAGTCTGCAGAGTTTGCTTCCATAAACATATGACTACTGCTTCAAAGAAAGTTTTTATTTTTTTTCCCCAAATAACACATTTTTTTTTATTACTTGACTTTGAATATGAAAGATATGTTTCCTTCACGCCTAGAAGGATATCCGAATTATTACTTCCTAGACTGCGTTTAGGGGGTTCATAAATGTTGGAGGTTATTTCAGGAAGAACTCAATTAATTTAGTGACAAGTTTACTGCTGTATGTGTTATGTGTACACACCGACTGAAAACAAGTGTGGTGTCAGTTTATTGGAGCATTTAGATGTAAAAATGATACCAAGAAGAGATACCAGCGAGAGCCCATAAAGATCTGCACTCGAACACTAAAGGTCAACTTGCTGGTCTTATTTCTTTTTGACTGGCTTGAAAATGTAGATTAAAATGTAAAAAGTAAAATAGTTTATTTGTTATGTGAACTTTTCTCTTTTGACCAGCAAATTTAAGTCAGAATGCAAAATTGTTTGTACAAATTTACCTTAAGCGACTTGAAATAGAGGAAAACATTGTGTACTTCAAACCAGAAACTCACGATTCTCCAATAACCTTATAAAAAGTTTTTAGTTACATTACTAGAAACTATTTTTAAAAGTAACTAAGTTGGTTTGAAAGGATCTAATATGGGGTCAGTTTGAAACATACAGTTTTCCAGAGTAAATACTAAAGAAAACTTTGGTTAAGTGTGCAAAAACAAACAAAAAAAGACTGAAGAAAGTTTAAAAGTTTTCAACTCACATCCAGATAACAATTTTCAGCAGGTGTGTTTTTCCATTAATAAAAGTATGTGTTTATATGGACATCCCGCTCAATCTCTGTGTGATGCGTCAATATTACAGATGCTAATTTCGGAACGTGTTGATCTGGGAGGGTATGTAGAGTAATTGAAGGATTCACAAGTGACGGCATTAGGACGGTTGAGAAAATTCTTGGGCTAAAAGGGAAGAGCTCCAGTCAGAGGGAGACCAAACCATACCCCTCCCACCTCTATGCTCCACAGGAAGTAGAAGAAGTTCCTCGAGTGTTGGGCGATGTGACGATACATGTCGTGTGGGTGATAGAAAAGTATCTATTGTGCCATTTTGCTTCTAGCGTTTCTAGTTTGTTTTTTATTTGCTGAACTTTTGTGCAAAAATTTGTTTTCTACTAAGAAACTTGAAACTGTTGTGCACTTAAGAAAAAAAATCTAATTTGTGACAAATTAGTTACAAGAAAAAACAAAGTAAGTTATGACATTTTTTTCCTTTTTTTAGAGAATAATTGAAAATATATTTTAGTGTAGTATTTCATGATAAATACCGTAATTGTGATATAAAAAAAATTATATTGTGATTCACAATTTTTTTTCCAAATCGTCAGGCATTTGCTGGTTCTGTGATAGATTTTCAAATACTTTTAAGAGACACATCAAAAACTTACTATTATGACAAATTTATTTTACCTTTTAAAAATTTCCTGAATTTGGGGAATAATATCGCACTACAAAAAAAATAAAAATCTGTTTTTCAGAGTAAAAATCCATAGTTATTACAGTAGTAACTCATCCAAAAAAAAAAAAAAAAAAAAGTCTCTTACACAACAATGGAACAGTTGAACATTGCACCTCAAAGTAGAGTCATGCTTTCTGAAAAGCCCAAAGGCAGCATTTGTGTCTGAGTCATTTTTTTTTTCTCATTCTGGAAAAACCTAACAGCAGACAAGCAACTACTACTGGTGCCAATGCAAATTCATCAGGTCCCTCAAAATAACACCCAGTGCCGTTTCCCATGAGCTCCAGCAATGTGAGCAGAATAATGCCAGGGGGTCATTCAACACAACATGAACACAGAGACCCCTGGCCTGTCTCCAGGTGAGTATTCAGGTATTCATGTTTTAGCGGAACCTTTTAAGCACCAACCAAATACCTACAACACTTTCAAGTGTCAACATCATCATTCAAGTCCACACTTCAAAGTTATTGTGTTAGGAAACACAACATGCTTGACTCAAGTGATGTTCAGCAGTAGGTAGCCTTAACAAATTATTTTAGAAATGCCGAAACTTCATTTAAACTTCTGAGCATGATATGTTGTATTGAGTTATTTGTGCGCTTGTTTCTTGAGTAATAGAGTAAAGGCAAATTCACAATTCTGCTGCATTGACATAAAAAAATTGAACATTTAATAATCAATTAGATTTCCGTCACGTCTGCTTCTCACGTCCGTCTGTCTGATTCCAGATTCTGATTCTGTTGATGCGTCAGTGTCGCACAAAAAGCCAAAGAAACGAGTTTCAAAATAAAAACTTCCATTACGTACTCTAAAAAAAAAAAAGGAAAAAATTATATTTCACATTTAAGATGATACATCCATGTGGGGGGTTTAAACACCTGCCACCATCTTTGTTAAAAGTTTAATTTTGAAAGTATAAAAGCACAAAACATGTATTTTACAAGGACTCAGTGAGGAAGGGTATGGGGGGGGTTTGCTTGCTTAACCTTTAGATGAGCGGGAAAAAGCAAAACAAACCACTCCTCCAGGTACCATGGTAAGAGAAGACATTATAAACTAACTAACGGTTGTAAAACGGACTCTCCACACAACGTAGTCTCGCTACGCTAGCCTGCCGCCCGGTGGACAGCATAGTGTGCTAGCAAGCTCTGCTATATCGAGCTAGCGAGCTCTGTTGTATCGAGCTAGCAAACTCCCTAGTAAGCTCCCACTAGCGACGTTAGCAAGCTCCACTGTAGTAGTTAGCAAGCCGCCACTGTAGCGAGTTAGTAAGCCTCCACTAGCGAGTTGGCCAAGCTCTCCACTGTAGTGAGTTGGCAAGCTCCACTAGCGAGAAGCAAGCTCCACTGTAGCGAGTTAGTAAGCTCCACTAGCGAGTTAGCAAGCTCCACTGTAGCGAGTTAGTAAGCTCCACTAGCGAGTTAGCAAGCTCCACTGTAGCGAGTTAGTAAGCTCCACTAGCGAGTTAGCAAGCTCCACTGTAGTGAGTTAGCAAGCTCCAGTGTAGCGAGTTAGTAAGCTCCACTAGCGAGTTGGCAAGCTCCACTGTAGTGAGTTGGCAAGCTCCACTGTAGCAGTTAGCAAGCTCCACTGTAGTGAGTTAGCAAGCTCCACTGTAGTGAGTTAGCAAGCTCCACTGTAGCGAGTTAGTAAGCTCCACTAGCGAGTTAGCAAGCTCCACTGTAGTGAGTTGGCAAGCTCCACTGTAGCGAGTTAGCAAGCTCCACTGTAGTGAGTTAGCAAGCTCCACTGTAGTGAGTTAGCAAGCTCCACTAGCGAGTTAGCAAGCTCCACTAGCGAGTTAGCAAGCTCCACTGTAGCGAGTTAGCAAGCTCCACTGTAGCGAGTTAGCAAGCTCCACTGTAGTGAGTTAGCAAGCTCCACTGTAGCATGCTAGTGCTCATTTGTAGTGAGCTACCAAGCGCCGCTATCCACCTGGCTAGCGTGGCGAGCCCACCCACTGAGTGCCCACTTAAGCCAATGTGGGAAAACACAGGCGGGGCCACCACGGAAACTGAGGCCACATTTTCTGCCCACTTTTAAACCATATGGGGCCCACTTGGCCTTGCTGGCTGGGATCACACTGTATTTCATTTTGACATGTTTACTCAAAAAATTTAAACTCCAACTAAAATCCAAATTTTCTATGTTTTTAATGCTGCACTAAAACAAAAGTACCAGGAGTGGAAACAAGACATTTCAACTTAAGTTGGAGTGACATTTTGACTGATCTGTGTTTGAACATGAGTGCTGTCAGAGCTGCTAACAGACAAGAAATCTGTGTGAGTAATAAAAAAACAAACAAAAAAACTCAGTCACACCCAAAGGTTCAGTTTACCTGAGCAGTCTGGGGAAATGATCCTGCATTTCTTTTCTTTCCTCTCCAACTTTATATTTTATAACAGCACAGTATCAAGTTTCTGCCTTGCCGTCATGTGTGTCCAAAAGAGAAAGAGGGCAAGCCTGCGCAAGACGTGGGAAAATCACAACTTCGAAGGGTTGAGTAAAATCACTGACGAAACGTCTCCACTTGAAATTCAAGAAAGATGTCAAAGAATGAATGCAGAGGAGAAGAAAAAAGAAAATCCAAACCAAATAGTTCCTCTTTTACCGATTTGTGTGTTTTTGGCAGAAAATATCAAACACGATTTGAGTCAGAGTGCTAATCTGGTTAAAACGACTTGGAAATGACACAGAAACACACGAGAGGCATTCGACTTCCTTCTCATCTCGACTTCATCTGCAGACATGTTTTAGCCTTTATTTATTCTCGTAAGGTTGACAGAGCACACATGCCGCATTCCCACAACGCCTTCTACACACACACACCGGCTCACACCCCCACAAACACACACACACACAGGATCACGGTGTAGTTACCCTTATAAAGACATGGCTCTAACTTCCCGTCCTTGTTTGTGCCTGATCACAATCTTAATCAAAAATCCTTTGACTCGTTCTCTCCATCTGTGAATGACCCCAGATACTTTTAAGTCATTCATTTAGGATAAAAAATATAATAAAATTCTCATATTGGTAACAAAACAAACACAAAGTGCTAATAAAAAATTCCAGGAATAGTTTCATAAGGAGCCTGTCTGTGGTAAACCTCAAGTAAATTGAAGGTAAATAGAAAGCTAAGTGTTGCAAGAAGGAATTTACCGGTACTGTAAAAACATTTTAAGAAAAACTTTCAAGCTACAAATAAGGTCAAACTCTGTAGAAACTGTCACCATTTCAAGGATTTTGAATAAAATGTTCAATTTGGTAAAGAAACTCTGGAGCGACTTGATTGACTTTTTCAAATTAATAACTATCGCAACATTATTTTTATGCAGCACTGTGTCAGTAAAATCAGTGCAGACTAAAAAGCACAAAGAACTTCACAGAGAACAGTTTATGAATATAAAGTTTTTAAACTTTGTTTCTGTTTTTTCCTATTTTATCTGGTTCAATCGTCCATTGGTTAGGTCTGCCACGATTAGTTGACTAATCAACTATTAAAATAGTCGACAACTAATTTAATAATCCATCAGTCGTTACTTTATATTATATGGAGTCGGAGTAAAGTTGAAAGTTATAATGGAATTATGCTAGCTTTTTGGACTATTTTGGCCTTTATTAAGGTTTTTTACTCTAATTTTGAATTTAGCTAATATTTCAGCTTCAAGCTTACTGTTTTAGCTAGTTTAAGATTTTTACTGTTTTTTATGCTATTTTGGAGTTTAGCCAATATTTCAGCTGCATGCTAGCTGGTTTTACTTACTAGTTTTATAGGCTAATTTTGGATTTAACTAATATTTAAGCTAGTTATTAGATTCAGCGTTTTCAGCTATCAGCACTAGCATCTTCAACAACCAAATTCAGCATTCACCCAAGCATTATCGCAGATTTTTTTTTTATTTCTTATTTGTAGTTAGTCTGAAGCTAATGATGGCTAAGATGAGTGCTTTGACCCGATCGATTGATTAGTCTACTATTAAAATAATTGTTTGTGGCAGCCCTACTGTCATGACATCTACATAATTCTGTAAAGTAAAAATGAAGTCTGAAATGACGCAGCCACATTTATTGATTTATTTTTCATCCAACTGAACAACATTCTGCTTGGTCCCCACCTGCCAGTCAAAAAAATGTATAGTACCCTTGATTTTAAAAGCAATTCAGGCACAGAGCTCATGACTTTACTTTTGTTTTGCCAAATGCCAGATATGACGTCACCGATTTCACAAAGGAAAATAGAATAAATACGAGCATTTCACCTCTATTTATGACTTCATTGTGTTCTGTTGATGAAAATGAGGATGATTTGTTAAAAAATTGCATTTAAAAACGTTTTTTCACAATTTTTTTTAACTTCAATGCATTGTGGTCTATATTTGCTAATGTAGTGAGCATCGATGTGCACTAGTCTTTCTCAAAGACTTCTGGGAAATTTCTAGCGCACTCGATTTTGGACAGCACTATAAAAATGGCAAACGCCCTACACAGTACAATATATAGTGAGTAAGGTGGAGCCAGCATGCTTTATTAAGGCATCTGATTGGCCAGTTTATACATTGAAATTGCGATAAAGAAACAATTAAAACAAATATATTAGCAAGAACATGATCAAAAAAGGTATCAGAGCAAGAATGGTTATTCTGACAAATAGAATGACGTTTATTTCTCTATAGAAGTTGATGGGATTTTAGCTTCTTGTAGTCAGCAGGTACTTCCTGTTTGGAACGCGAGGGTGGTAAGATGGCTCTTTTATACAGTCAATGTAACCATGAAAATGATTCCACTATACAGAACGGAAAATAAGAGCTCCACACCTTGAAGAGTTTAAGCAAAGCTGCTGAACTTTGTGCTTCACAAAATGTTTATAAGGCAAAAAGTCAATGTTGGTTCTTGCTTTATGATCAAACTAAAAACTGAAAGACAAAAAACAAGCCAAAGAAACACCCAAGGACATCTTCTTTTTGCTTCTTTTTTTTTCAGTATTATTCCTCAATTATTTACGGTCAAAACCTGAGAAATAATTTGAGTGTAAAATCAACAAAAAGCCAACAGAAGAAGCCAGCAATGGTAAATGGGGTATACTTTAGTGCTTTTCTACCTTATATTAAGGCCCAAAGTGCTTTACAGTTGTCCCATTCATGGAGCAATGTGGGGTTCAGTGTCTTCCCCAAGAAAACTTCAACACATGGAAAGGAAAAGCAGGTACTGAATTTGTCAGTATCTTATCCGAGGTCAACAGCTCTACCTCTGCACGTCAGTCCTGGCTCTGTCAGAGTAAATGCAGCTTCAAATAACAAAATAAAAAAAAAAGCCTTTGTCAAATTGACAGGAGAATTGGCAGCTTCCTCTTACACTTTACCTCTCCAGCATTGATAATTTATCTTTTTGTACTGAACTCATTAAGACATTTTGTGACACTGTTGTAAATACAGATATATTAATTGAAAAATAAATAAATAAACTGAAAAAGGTTCTTTATGATTCTGCTTTATTTATCTTTTTAATTGGGACAAATTAAAATAACACTTTGAATTTTCTATGAAATGTATCCACTAATTTTATTTTAGCTAAAAAATAGAAACAGAAAACAACAAACTGGTGTTTGTAACTAAATAATTTCCATTTATAGCTGCATTCTGAATCAAATCCCAGTTGTATTACTTTGCTCTCAGTATTTTTTCACTTCCACAGCATAGATAGACTCAAATACCACGTCAAAAACAAAATAAAAAAACATTAAATTTACATTTTGAGGAACAAACTGCCAGACCTTTTAGTAACTCACATCCATCAACACACGTGCAGGCAACCATGGATGCAGATGTGAATGACAGCAGGAGTTTAGTAATTAAAGGCTTATTTAAAGGAATTAATCTGACAGATTAGTGTTTTATCATCAACCCCCCCCCCACAGCCCTCTGTGGATGAGGTCACAATGACATAAAAAAAGGATTCAATGAAATACATAAATATTTTCCATAAAAATGTAACTATATTGTGAAATCTTTGCACCTTTATAGCTAAGAAAATGGTAAATGATAACATTTAACATTCTGCTTTGCAAACAGAACAGAAATCCTTTTGAAATAAATTAACCTTAAAGAATATAGCAAAAGCCAAAGTTCAATCAAACAAAGACTAAAAAAAAATAGTCAAATTTCAGTAAAATGTATATATAAAGTTCTCTAATGATGTTACACAAAAAGCAAAAAGCATCCAAAAACGTTTGAGTCATTCCACTTTTTTCAAATCCAATTCAGTTCTGATCATTGACTGTATAAAAGAATTGGACTTTTCCCCTCCAGCGTTCCAAACAGGAAGTACCCGCTGGTTCCAAAAAGCCCAAAATTCCATAGTCTTCTACAGAGAAATAAACAGCTATTACTCAGCCATATTTGTCAGAATAAACATTCTTGCTCTGCTACCATTTTCTTTAACATCTTTTGCTTACGCTGTTTTATTTTTCCACAATATATTCAAGTTATAAACTGACCAATCAGATGCCTCAATAAAAGAACAATCAAAGATTTTTATTAACAAATTATCGCATGCCTGCTTTCAGTGGAAGAGATGTGGTCTTCTAACAAGCTCACTCTTGATTGGAGCAGAATGGTCGCCATAGAAACGTGGACTCGGACCGGCTCGGATCAATCACTGCTTTCTGACGATTTCTGTAACATGTATCGCCAAAAAAAAAAAAAATCTGCGACTGAATTTGCTTAATTTCATGGGAACCAAAAGAAGTCATTTTCAATGAGTGACATCACACTCGCTCTGTCCAGTTCTGTTATACAGTCAAATAATTCCAATAAGACCACACGCACCTTTATGGGGGGCTTGACCCGAACAGGTTTTTGGACTGTCCGGGCCCGTAGGACCGTAAAAAGAAGAGGTTTCTCATTATAATTTCATGCGGGCCACCTGCATGTCCCGAGTAGGTTTGTCCATTATAAGGGAAGTTTTGACAAATACATTAATTCTGGCCTACACGTTGACCTTACTTTGAAAGGTTTTCACAGTTATCTCTGTAATGAGCAAAGGAAAGACGTTAGTGGAAAACAAACCTCCTTAAAAATAGAAGATACTCAGTGAGTGCGATCAACTGCTGTGTCCCGTTATGGTCTGGTATGAGAGACACAAACACTCAAATCATTTTTATAGTCGTTTTGAACACTGAAAATCATATGGGGCACCTCAGCGCCCCCCCCCCCTTTCTGCCACAATGGTGTGTCAAAGGTGGGTAGCCATGTTCCATACCACCTCTGTCCCACCTGCAGAGGGGGCGACAACAGGGATGAGACAGTTTACGTAAACCGACTTGAGATTTCTGTGATTTTGGTGAATATTTTTACAATTTTTGTGCATTTAGAGCCATATCTAAAAGAAACTAAAGTAAACAATTATTTCAAATTATAAAATAATTTTTATGGAACATAAAAAAATCATATCCTAAACTTTAAAGATTTCAAATGTAACACTAACACTAAAGACTCGTTTCCACTGAGCGGTCCGGTATGGGAGGAGTAACATGGATGGACCAGTTCATTCTGGCGAGCGTTTTCACTCAAGACTCGCTCCCACTGAGGGATTTGCTTATCCAGCGCGTGCGTGGTGTAGACCGCTAGCGTGTCATTGTAGAAAAACAACAACAATGAAGGTCATCCAGCAGCTCGTCTTTTTCTTGCTTTACTTTTTGTACATCGTGTACTCCGTAAAAAATGGAAACGCTAGCTTGGCGCTATAATGGCGCTCTCTAATGTTGTCATCACTTTCTGCCAGTCAACACGTGGCACATTCTATTTTTCTATGGACTTACAACGGATTGGGTCACTTAAGAGGGACGGGTCGGAATTGTTAAATGGGTCCATTTCACAATTATTAAAATACCAAAACAATTGAATGAATGAATGAATACCAAAACAAACCGCACTGTACCGGACCACTTAGTGGAATCGAGGCTTAAAAGAGTCTATGGGAACTTCTTATATTAACATTATCCATAACCTCTGATTATTGTAATTCATATATCCATTATAAAAGCTCAACACAACAGATAAGTTTGAGATTGTTAAGACGGACCCGATAAACAGAGGGTTCTTTTTTAAATAGTCACAAAACAGAACAGAGACTTTTACTCCTGCTGTGATGGTAAATCTGTGATACAGCATCTGAACATTCAGGGTTTAAAGCAGTCGTGCAACCTAAAAGCCACAGATACCGACTGTGCAACAAAAGTTGAGAATGCACAGCTGTGTGGGCTTCTTTTTGACTTTTATTTTTCTTTCTGTGACATTTGATGTAATCGTTCTGGTGCAGCCTGTGGTTTAGTCTTTTCTGCATACTTTGCCGTTTGTCACCCTGATCAACTATCAGTTAAGCACAAAGAAAAGTTCAATTCGGTGGACGGAAATTCTGATGAAATATGATGATGTCAGTCTAATAAGATAAAGTGATGAAACAACATAAAGCCAACAGGCTTTGTGTTCATTTTTACTTTTTGATGACTTTTAGATTCTTATCATCACTCTCGTTGTTTCAAACGTCTGGTAATTGTTGCATATTTGCAACCAACTATAGTAGGAGTAAAAAAAAGTCCTAAAAGACATTAAGTTTCAATGGTTAGAATGATTTAAACCGATACAAGCATTAAAAACAATCCAAGAAAAGTAATTACTCACTAACCATGACACCCAAAAAGAAGAAAAATGGGGTTTATACTACTTGATCTTTGTACTGCACACATAATGTTTTTGTCTTACAATCAGGAGGTCTGAATTAGTGCACTCATCTTCCATGACTGATTGGGCTCACTGTAAGATTCCTTCAACCGGACTGAGTGTGTCTGGACTTCAAGCATTTACAGTTGTCCTTAGAGCGCCATGCAGACACGTCCCGTATCATGTCTGTAAGGAGCTACTGCTGAATTAACCCGGAGAGTCGGGTTATTGTCCCCTGCTCAGTTTTTCAGATTCAAATATCAAAAAGTGGCTGATACTTTCTGTTTGCAGTAGATTTGTTGCACAGATAACTAGTGGTCTATCAGTCCTCACATTTTGGCTCTAAACAGACCTCCAAACCCAGCCTATCACTGATTACTTTGACAAATACAATATATTTGAACACGAATGTCAAATAACAGATTTTTTAAATATTTCTAGCCATGTCAACTCAAATGCTGCCAGATATCAAACAGAAAATTTAATTTATATTTAAAACTAAAGATAAATTAGAAGCACAGGACTAATATAGATACAGAAGCACAAAAAGAAGTATATAAAGAATGCATGAAAAACGCCAAATTAATTTGCAACGTAGAACATATGTCCAATCTGGAAATGGGTTTTGACATAAAAATCTTAATTGTCTTCCCTTTATAAATACCAAACTACAGTCAAATGTGTTATTCCAGCCTCCCATTTGTCCATAGAAGGTCCATGTTAATGAGGAGTGAATGCAAACATTCTGAAGCAGCTTTGATATCTCAATCAGGAAACCAAACATGGAAATGTCAGCAAAAAGAAACACCAGGTTTGCTTTGCTGCTTCCAGAGGTAAAACACTGGAAAAGAGTTTTATTGGGACTTGAGGCAGAGTTCAATGATCCTGCAGCAGCGAATAAACTATGCAAGTTAGAGCGTACACTAGAAAAAGTTGCAGAACTTGATGGAAAAACCGTTCTCTGGTAATTTATTTAATCCACTGATGAGAAGATTGCTGCGTTTCTGGAGAAACACTTCCCCGTGGAATTCATGTAGAAACTAAAGCTTTCACAGATATCATTATCCGCTCTATTGCATCATAGTTCTAGGACAAATAGATCTGATTTTCTTTACGCGGCAGCTTAACAATGTACGCTATAAAAAGGGCTGAATCGGTCGTAAGATTTTCTCTTTAAACACAGATAAACCAACCACAACTGTGCACCGCCTCTCCAAATGTACTAATGTATCTTTTTTTAAAAACTTGTTTAAATACTTTAAATACAGCATAGCAGAAGTTGGAAACTTGCTTCTTCACTCATTATATTAAAGACCAGAGAAGTTCATCTAAGGAATTAACAATCGATTACCATTCAGAAGGCAACAATTCGACTGTGAAACAATTATCAATGCATCCCAGATCTGATTTTTTTTAGAAATGTTTGTCTTTACAACAAAATACTAGACATGGGGTGGGCAAAACTTTTGACTTATGGGCCACAAAAGGTTGTAAAATTTGACAGAATGGCTGGACCAGGATTTAGTAATCCTCATAAGAGAAAGAAGTAACATGGAATGTAGAAGAAGAAATGCTCAATTTGATTGAAAATTTATATATTTTAAAACAAAATATTTTTGAGTTTTTACTTCAAAACTGTGACTTTTTTTCATTTTAGGGTCAACTGAACCAATGTGATGAAGTCTCTCAGAGAAGAACACAAACTTAATGAAATTCTGCATTGATGTGCTGTTGGAATAATCGGATAAAGTCCTGTCAAACTCAGAAATTACAAATAAATTTCAGTAAAACAACAAATCCTAAAACAAACAAAATAAACCATCTGAACCTAGACAGAGGTCAATGTTTCTATATTGCATGGGGAGACACCTGAAATACAGGGAAAATAAAATAATAATTTGGATTATCAATATAATTTGTTCTAGTGTGGCGGGCAGGAGTGAATACTTAAGTGGGCCGCGTATGGCCCCCGGGCCGAAGTTTGCCCACCCGTGCACTACACCAATATCTTTTCTCCAAAAAAGTGCATTTTTTGTAAAGCCAAGATCAGTTTAGTTGTTTAGCTTTTATTAAAAACCTTAAAAATCTGACAATATTTGGTTTAATAATCAAAAATCTTTAACAGCACAAAAATGGAAAATTTTCCCCTAAGCTCAACGACCTTAAATAAGTTAATGTTATCATTAGAGCAGCTTTAATGAAACGCTCTTTAACTCACATCAAACTAAATAAATATTGTCTAGCTAGCCTCACATTGCGATTTCACATATTTGTCGTTTTCCCTACATATTTAATTTAATACTGTAACGTGCACACTGCATCACTTCTGTACAATTGACCCTCGACACTATGACAACCAAGATGCTGCCAAACAGTCTGTTAAAGTGAAGTCGGGGATGGTCGGATGACGAGATCTGGAAGGTCAGCCATTATCTTGAAAAACATCAGCGTAAAAATGCTTTGCGTTTAGTTATGCTTGTTATTTTAACTTTAAATCATATACATTTTTTCTTTATTGATTATTTAAAATTCATAAAACGATTCAGAATCATTTATGGGTCATAATCGATGCATCTAAAAATCAATTTTTTCCTCCACTAGTATTGATTTGATTTTTTTTTTTCATTGCCATATAATGATTAAAAAAAGATTTTACAACTGCAGACATCTTCAATAAGTTGTTGCATTTTTGACACGATTATACCTGACATAATACTGACTTTAATTCACAGTTTGATTCCATTTTCTGATTTAAAAGTTAGAATCTTTTTCATATTTTCATCCAAAACCATTTCTATTTAGCTAAGAAAAACACTATTCACAGAAATGGTAACATAGAGTGAGTACATTTTTAAACTTATATGCATAAAGTTATAAATTCAAACTTTAAAATGCCAAAAATGGCATAAATGGTGTCCATTTTATTCTCTTAGAGAGCACAAAGTGCTTTACAGTCATGGTCCCGTTCCCCATCCACACACTGATGGGGGCTCCACTGCCGAACACTGGCACCAATATCGATATGATAATGTTTAAAGCAAAAATCAATGTGATCACATTAATTGATTTGTTTAACCCAGCTGTAGTTATGATGTGTCACTACTGCACAGTGTAAGCTGTGTGTGTACTACAGCACTTCAGAAGTCCCAGAGGATCTGAAATCCCAGCTAAACTGAAAAAGCAGCATCCAGGGTGGAGAGCAAAAGCCAGAAAAGGAGGAGAAAGTTGAAACCATTTTTCCATTGACCATCTGGAGGAATGTCAGATCTCTGGCAAAAGAGACTGACAGGTCTAGAGTGCTGACAGATGCAGCCACAATCTCTCGGACTGTAAGCTTTACTTAGTCGTGGCTACAATTACAAGGAGTTGACCCCAGTGTGTGCTGTACGGGTAGATACACGGGTGATGCATAAAAAAAAGAAAATAGAAGAGTGGATCGCTGTGCTTCACTGCAACATATGTCCCCAAAAACGTGTGACTGTAAAAGAAGAGATCTGCAATCATTTGTTGGAGCAATGTGGTAGAAAGTCCAAATATGTGTGGTTCCTGGAGGTTCTGGCCTTGTGTCACGGGGTTTATAAGTGAATGCTGACACTCACTGTACACATGCAGTTGGATCCCTGAAACCTTATTCAGCATTTTTTAGCTCTTTTATACAATGAGTCTTCTTAGGCTTTGTGAAATCAAAATCTTGAGTATTTTCACTTTCACTAGACATTGTTTTTTCAATTACTTTTGTTTTTTTCCATATTTTGGATCCATCATTTAACTTACCACCTTCAGTCTTTTGTTTAACATTTATTCTGTTACGTTCACAAGGAATATGATTCGTATGCGACTTGTGGGAGGAGCTACTGTTCAAAGTTTTAGCCACATCGTTACATCGTGGATGAAGTTTTGAAAGTTGGGATTTATTTATTTTAAAGAGCTCTACAAAGGCATAGCAAATGCGTCTCCATGTCTGAGTTCATGAGATCATTCAGAGACTCCTCCACAATCTACTGCAGGAGCTGCGTCTGAATGACAGCTGCTTTCAGCGGTACTTCTGTCTCTCTGTGACCCAGTTTGACGACTTACAGTCCAACAAAAGTCAGAGGTGGTAAAAAAGTTCAGGAGGAGCACAGCTAGCATCCATTAGCTTCTCTTTCAGGTTGATTTTAGCCTCTGCAACATCACGTCACTAGCAAACTTTATTTGTTGACGTGTCGCAAATTCTTTGCCAAAATTTAGACATTCAAAATCTGGAAACATTGCAAAATGTTTGCCACTCTAAATTGCAAGATCATCGGTCTGCGCTAATGCTCAGAACACGCCTCTGATCGCCAAACTTAACATTGAAACCAGACAGCCCTGCCATAAAAACTGTGTTTGGTGTGAAGGCAAATTTAGATCTACTTCCTCTGTTTTGATTTAACAAATATCAATTAGGAAGATTAAAGTTTTAGAAAAGAATTCACTGTTTTTCTTTATTTTAATCCTCGGGAATCCAACTGTGTACTTGGAAATTATTTCTTTGACAGTTGTTTTTAGGGCTGGGTTGATAAAATCGATTAAACAATTTGAATCCACTTCAGCTAAATAGATCAATAATCAATTCATAAAAATAGAGATTGATCTAACTCATAAAGATGAAGTCCGCTAGCTTAAAGCTAACGTTTAATAGACTATTAATGTTTTCTAAACAAATGTGTCTAAATGCGTAAACTAGGGCTGGGCGATATGGGATTTTTTATATCACGATATAGCTTTTTACATATTGCGCGATAACGATATTGATCACGATATAAACCAAATCACTATATTTGACTATATTTATTAATATTAGACTACTAAACTGTTTCTTCAGTTCCATTAAAAAAAACAAAGCATTAAGTCTACAAATAAATTCTAATGTTTTCAGGGTTCACATAATAAAAATGTATTAATATACTACAAATTATTTTTGTTGTATTTAGTAGGGGTGTAACGGATCACAAAACACACAGCTTGGATCGTGGCACGGCTTTAAGGTCATGGTTCTGATCATTTTTCAGATCAGTAACAAGTAAAAAAACAACAAGAAAAAAGAAGATAAAAGCCTAAAATTTCTTTTAAAAAAAAGTTAAAAATATATGTTTAAAAAAAGTACTTAAAAGCATTAACTCACACATTTTGAACTTTGAACATAAACAAAACATGTATTTTCTGATTACATGTACATGTCTGGAGACAAATCAGCAAAAAATGAGAGAAAGGAATGCTTCATATGCTATCCCACCAAATTAAATTACAATTTTGAAATTAAACTTTCATTATTTTTGGTATTAATTGTTGTATTGAAACTAACTGTGGCAACATTTAAATATGTCAAATAAGTATTATCAACCATAGCACATGTCCAGGTGACGCACTGCCATACCCGCGTTTTTCCTGGTTAATTTTGACCCAAACGGCTTGCCATAGCTTTACCTGTCGGCTCGAGTCAGCTGGGTGCAGGAGTGCTACAGCGGCCGCTCCTCAATGGAAGGTCTCCTGAACTCCGACACGGAGATGTGTACCGATGCTTTTATTCAGTTCTTCAAAATAAATCAATCTCTCGGTATCCGCGTTCTTCATGAAGAATTCCAGAAAAGTTTTGACGGAAGCTTCTTCCACACTCAGCGGGGCTTCAGAGCAACAGACTCTCTGATGACTGACAAGCATCAAATCTGACGCTTGGTAAAGCTAATACAGTGTACATTAAATTATTTTGACGCCAAATGCATTCGGCTTGGACAAACAATTGATTGTAATACAGCTCGCGGGGCGCGAGATGCGCAGCTGCAGCGGGGGTTGCTGGTAGAAGTCGACTCGTGCGCGTTTGTTTACCTTTCATGCGGACGAAGGACGCAGAGTGGAGTCCAAAAAATGACCGAAATGAGAGATAATAAACACAATAATTAGATACAAACACTTACTCGCCCTGTGGCGACTAACTCTCTAACTTTTACTCGTCAAATAGGAGAAAATGTTCGCTAGCAAGTGTTATTTGCGGATCCTTCAAAATAAAAGTCTATCGCGATAGACTCATTCTTCTATCGAAAAAATGTTCTATCGCGATATCAATAATTATCGTTTTATCGCCCAGCCCTAGCGTAAACCGAACAAAACTGAATTGAACTGAGTGGATCGAAAGAATCAGAAAAAAATCTGAACCGAATCAATCCAGGGTCTGGTAAATTAAATAGAATCCGCAAATTACTATCGATAACCAGCCCCAGTTACTGTACAAATAGTGTATGTATAGAAACAATTCTTCCTTTAAAAAAACCATATATGTATATGCTCTAAATTTGCAGTGTTTTTACAAATGCCTCAATGGTTTACAGAAGCAAGCAGCCGACACTTCTGCTTTAACACAGGTGTGCACACAGGTGTGCACTCTGCTCCTTATTGTAATCATTTAATTTCCAATGACAGATGCTTAGATTGGCTGGACTTTATTTATCTTGTATTTGACTTTGTTGTTGCTAAATAAATAAATAACGCATTTTTGCTGCCGTTAACAGTGACGATAAGCTTCTGGGACGAGGAGTTAAATACAGCTTTTTTTATGGTCG
Source organism: Oryzias javanicus (assembly GCA_003999625.1). Lineage (NCBI taxonomy): Eukaryota > Metazoa > Chordata > Actinopteri > Beloniformes > Adrianichthyidae > Oryzias > Oryzias javanicus. The sequence goes on from CM012443.1 coordinate 28,342,181, forward strand.
TTATCAGATCTGATCTCCGTGTATTTCCAGGCCGTCTTCTTGCAGAATACCGCTTTGTTTCAATGAGTCAAACTCCACAAAAGGAGGAAAAGTTTTAGGAGTTATGGAACATTTCCAGCCTTTGGCCCTGACATGTTAGACCCTGCTTAAGCTCTTTTAATGCACAATTAAACACGTGCACATACCCACCCACACCCAAAGTTCATCAACAGTGCAGCGCTCCTCCACTTCTTCTTGATCTGTCCCTCCTCACTTACGGCTCCGCTAGAAATGTCACACACAGCCCTTTCTTTTTACACCAAAACAATTTCCCTTACAACAGTCATATACAAAAACAAACACACTGTGAGAGACTCGATAAATCCAGTCAAACAGCACCCCGAGGTGACAGAGTAAAGGCTTTATCCCTGAGAGAGCGGTGTCGACAAACCATATCAGCCTCCAGATTCATCTCCTCGCCTTATAAGGTGACGCATTTCTAAACACAAGCTCGGGCTGGCTAAATACACAATAAGAAGCCACTTCTCACTCATTGTACACGCACTGCCATGCATGCACAATTGCACTTCTTGCATGCAGATCGACTCCTGATCCATCTGCCAGAACAAACATATGCACACTTCCTGAACTACAAGCTGTGTTCCTGAGATCCGCTGGCGTGAAACAGGAGGACGCCAAAATCTCACTTCAACACTCAGAAAGCCGGTTTGGTCTTAAATGTCAAAAGTGAACATCAGATTTCTCAAACATTCAAGTTTTACCGTAAGGCTTAATGCATTTGTGAAAAATCGAGTGAAGAACAGCAATCCTACACGTTAAAACAATAAATGAACAAGTAGGGTTAGTGGCTTTCATCATTAAGACTTTTAAACTGAATTTTATCAGCCCACTTTAACCAAGCTCAACCAAACCCCACATGTTTTTGGATAAAGGCAAGGTGCACCCCAGAGAGGTCACCAGCCCTTTATTCACAGACAGAAAACTAACAGATTAAGTACAAATGGACAGTTTGTAATCCCCAAATTATCCATTGTTACCTCACTTAGTGCTAGGCAATGTGACCATACATGAAAAGTGTGTATTGTGCGATTTCTATTGTTTCTATTGTTTTTATTCTTTTAGTTTTATTTCTGAACTTTTGTGCAAAAATATTTCTCCTACTAAGAAACTTTTGTGCACTTTTTAAAAATGTTCTTCTTTATGACTATTCAGTTGTTAGTCAGAGAAAAGTAATTAATGAAAGTTTAGTCAAGTTTTTTTCCAGAGAATAACTGAAAATATACTTTATTGTGGTATATCATGATATATATCGTCATAATATATAATAATTTATATTGTGATCTACAAGTTTTTTCCATATTGCCCAGCACTAACCTCACGTATGCATAAAAATACCTAACACCCATGAATGTGATCTCAACCTTTCCTACAGTGAGCAGAAGTGCAATAAATCTGCAAAAAAGATATTTTATAGCACCTACATAACCAGTTCTTTCAATAATTACCTTTTAAAAGTGGTCACAATGGTTACAGATAGTAATGCAACATTAAAATGTTAAAAAAGATTAAAAGCTGCCATTCCTTTATGTCTTTTAAACTCCTGAGCTGTACGTCCACATTGCCCATGGCAACATGTGTTCGAGCAACTACTTACAATGAAAAATCTGTGTAAACATGCATAACTGCGCATTTAAGGCTTCCGCGTCTAACCCTCACCTTCACAGGTCACAACACCAGGTCAACAAACAAACAATCAGAGATTTGTTGTAACAAATGGACGATGTCCCTTTTGAAAAGTCATAAAGGTTTGTGTCCGGATGGAAATGATATAAAAACAAGTCTTTCATATATCAGAATAGAGCTGTGAAAAAAGATTTCCAAAATTTGTCCTGTTATGACATTACGCACCAAGCCTCTTCCAACTGTAGGTGGCAGACATGCGCTACTAAACAGTAAAAAGAAGAAGAAGAAGAAGAAGAAGAAGCTTCTCCTTGCTTATCCAGTGTGAACAAGCGCGTCACATGCCTGGTGTAAACATACATTTGTTCAATTTTGTCATATATAATATAAAGCAAAAGACATAACATGTCCTACATGCCAACTAACCATGGATTGGAAAAAATATATATTTTTGAAGACCAATTTAAGTTTACGTCAGCGCCATATTCAGCCTTTTAGCAATTAAAAAAACTTAGAAAGTCAAGTTTGGTTTTTCCTCTACTCTTTAAAAAGCATTAAATCTGCAATTTATCTGCTTTCATATCACAACCCGAGCATGATTAATAACTGACTGACACACAACATCTACTCAGCAGCAAAGCTCACCAAAGACACTTTAAACGCAGGTCCGTCTTTAAGCCGTCTCTTCTCTCTTTCTAAAAACCAGTGATTCCATCAGTCAACACGCCTTTGCTCTGATAAAGAAGGAAGAGACGAGACGCAGTCCAAAGCAACAGGAAAAAAAATGGAGAGAGGAGCTTCGAGGCAGGAAACCGTCAACTGCATTGTGACACACGGGGCTTCTTGGTTTCTTTATGAAACTTGATGATTCAGACGCACAAGCGCTTCCATGCACACAAACGCACGCACCGACACAGCCTGAGCATGGGCCTCTTAAAGCCATGATGGCATGAAGAAGGTTGGAGAGCCAGCATTTACAATCCTTGTTGCAGTGAACTAGACCCCTGCAGAACCAACTCCAGTTCAGACTTGTCAAGTTACTGTCACTGTAATCCAGTACAACACACGGATTTCATTGTTTCCTGTGACTGATCGACCATGGTCAGGACATCAGGAATGTGGTGTTGATGCTAAAGTTCACAAGTTTTTTTTTTTTTAACAAATCTAAAATTTCGTAAAAATACTGTTTCTTACAGTTATATTTACATTCTGATATGGAAGTGATTTGCAGTCTTTCAGCAACAACTTTGGGAGGTCCCTTTCCTGTTTCATTGTGTCAACATGACATGAGAACACAGCGGTTCATCGGAGGAACCAGGTTGACAAACCACAAGGAAAACCTTCATGAAAGAGTGACGTGTCGAGGCTTTCAATTTGGGTTTTGGTGAGTTATTTTATAACTTAAATGTGAACCAAAGAGTACCAAAAGTCTCCAACCAAAGTGTTCCAGGGACAAACATCCTCACTAACCAAAAATGTTAAAATTAACAGAAAAAAATGATACATTTAAACATTTATCAAGAGAAGGGTACAATTGGTTCACTAGAATAATTTCTGATTTGTTAGCTGATTTTTTTGGTGGACATAGTAAGAATTAACTTGTGCTATCTTATGGGGTCCAGATGACCCAAACCTTACACTAATGTGTTATCCAAATGACAATTGTGGATAAAGGTGGACAGGATTTCATGTCTGACACCAGTGAAAAAAAAAAAAAAAAAAAAAAACTGGTAAAAAAAATGTCAGTGCGATGTCTTGTGGGCTCCAGATGACCCCACTCCCAACGTCAACATACCAAAGATAGCACAAGGTTTAAAAAGGGTTAAAAATATCTAGGTCTAGGTCCAGGTTATTTTTTTATCTTAATTTTGATAGACTGGTGATAACCAGCTAGTAAATGGGCTTATGATTCAGGAAGGAATGAACTGATGGTTATTTTTCATGGAAACATCCTCATTTATCTTTACTACATCTTGAAACTCTGTGCTTTACTCCTCAAGATGTGTTGTAGTGGAATGTTTGGGAGAATTTATGTTTTCCAGTCATAGATGAAGCAGTGATCATTGATGTTCGTGCTGGTACTTAAGCTACACTGACATCTACTATGATTTGAGCCTCGGGGGGATCCAGTTTCAATGTTAATTCAATGGATAGAAGCAATCAGAAGTCATCAACACTTGTTATGACCATTTCATATAATCGGTGTATGGTGTTAACACAGCTACAAATAGTTCCTATCAGGTGCTTGCAAAGATATTTTGTTCAACATTTACTGAAAGTCAAGCAAGTGCACCATTAGCACATTGTTTTAAATGTTTGTTCACAACTGATAAGCATTGAAGAGGAAATTGCAGCATTACCCACCAGCCAACTAGATAGTGGTAATACGCCATCACTAAGTTAACAGCCACTTAGATTTAAATGTGTCAGACTGTAAACACAGAGGACTTGAACAATAAAGACATCTTAAAATTACATAAGTCACTGCTAAAGCTGAATAAAAACATGATACTGATCTGCTACTATACTTTATTTGTGAGGTCATGCAGACATGTTTGAGGGGTCCTAATCAACCTCCAGTTAAATAACTGACTGTGCCAGCAGTGAAGACATGGTTGTTAGTTTGAACAGTGTTTCAGCTACATAAAAAAAAAATGCAATTTAGGCATTGATAAGGAAATTTCATTACATTAAAATGTTGTGTAAACTATCAAAACATAAAAAATGGTCAATAAAGGTGATCCTCGTGGCCTTACTGTTTAGTAGAAATTATTTATGGATTTTAGTGGAAGTGCTCTACCGTATTTTTCCATAGTATAAGTTGCAGTTTTTTTTTTTTTGCATAGTTTGGCCCAGGGTGCAACTTACACTCATGGGTGATTTATACGATAGAAAAAAAAATATATTGGCTCGTATATTCATTATTTTCACAATCGGTTTGCCTTTAGTGGTTCTTTCCCACTAACAACCACTAGGGCAGTGTATTAGGGTGTGTGTTCTCACAGCAAAGCAGAAAAATAAGCGCTGTCCAAAACAAGAATGGAGGAGAATCTGATCGTTCTCTTCCTGAACTTTATATTTTTCTTATTTGCATCGAAACTTTTGTTTTTACTTTTTCCTTCTTCTGACTAATGCGGGACATAGAGTCATCATAATGGGTTACAAAGACACGGAAGTACCACTGAAAGCGCCACCGTTCAGATGCTGGCTCCTCCAGTAGAAGGTAAACCTCACTGGACGATAAAAGACTGAATGATCTCATGAAACCAGCCACAGAGACGTGCTTAATGATACTTTTGTAGTGCTCTGATCTCTCAAATACATTTGTATCTTCTGTGCATTTTAACCCTTGTGCTATGTTTTTTTTTTAAAGGATTTTTTATATTTACTGGTGTCCATGGTAAACATCAAATCCTGTCCACTTTTGTCATGGGAGGGATCACACATCAAAATAAGGGTTGGGTCATCTGAACCCCATAAGAGAGCACAAGGGTTAAATCAGATATACAGTCAATGCTTCCATGTAGCAATGAGGCTAAAATCTTGAAGGTAGTTTCTCCCACATTTGTTATTGAACTAATACTGAGCATCTAATTTGATGCATGTCGAAAAAGAGACAGCAAGTGCAAATTTGACGTCTGACTTATGGTGTGTTTTAACATAAAACGCGACCTGGCTCGGCTGATTTCTTTCAGACGCGTTGTGCTTTTCTCCCAAAAGAGCGACTTATATTCCAGTCCAAAAACTATGGTAATTGTGTGCATGCTTCCAAATCAGTTTTAGCAAATAATAACAACTTCAATCTTTTTTTTTCTAGCAAACTTGAATGTATTTTTAACCAAAAAAAAAAATATATATATATGACCTGAAAGTTAGTAAAGTGCTAAAGGAATATAGTGGCAATAAATGAAAGTGTCTCTGTCATTAGCTTAAAACATGCATAAGTCACAAGCAAATGTTAGGAGGACAAGTTATAGAATTTAACTAATGTTTTTACAGTCAAAGAAAAAGCATAGAAAAAAAAAGATAAGTCATACAAAGAGAAGAAGAAGAGCGGTTGGTTTACCAGTACATCCGCCATGTGGCGAGGGTGGGCAGTCTGTTAGCGTGCGAGTCGTCAGCGATGTTAGCAGGCCGGACACATGCATGTCATCCCCCTTTCTGCCTCGGACCTCTCCTTAATAAATATCCATCCACACACGCGTGCACATACACGCATAAAAAGGCATGTGTGTGCAAACACAAATTGACAAATTGCCAAGCAGAGGGACACACAATGCAAATGAATCAGCGAAAGATATCGATGGAGCATGAATGTGGGGGCAAAAAAATCCCACAAAGACACCCAGTTATGGACCAAAAGCAATATTACTATACAAGAAAAGCAAACACAGCAACATGTAGCATCCACATCACCACAACACCAATGAAACGGACAACATGGGTGAACAGGAGCGACAACACACACACACCAACACAACCACACACAAAAGGAGAGAAACATAAGAGCCACAGTAAGAGTGCTGCAATTAAAACCAGTTTACAGAATAAAATGTCAATTACTTCTCTATCATTTACACACATAAATACCCAAAATCATGTGAAATGCATTTAATTTAAAAGCAGTAGCTAGTGAAAATTCCCCAAATAAAAGTTCTCTTGTTTATCCTTGGTGTTATGTTAAAAAAATAACCTGCGATAGGTGAAATCACCAAAGAAAAATGATTAATGTTTATAGTCAGGAACTTTTTACATGAACATTTTCTCTTTTTTTCTCTCTTGTTTAAAGTCAAACTTCAAAACCAATGTAGAAAAATAAGTCCAAATTTGTTTAAGTGTGGCAAACTGAACACATTCTGTACAGGAGATTAATTAACAAGGTCGACAGCCAATCAGGGTGCAGAGCACTGTTATCAAGAAAACTACAAAATAAAAGCATGCAAAATTACACGAAAAGAGTCAACGCAAAACAGCGATACGGCAAAAGGTGAACCGTGATATGTCTAGAGACCACGGTACATTAATCCAAGATACGGTAATCAATGCCATTGTGACATTTTGCGCTTTCTATGTGTGGTTACCCAATCTCTCACCTCTAGAGAAGCAATTCAATCATGAAGATCCACAATGGCATCAGTCCAGATGTCTTTTTCACACCAAGTAGCAACATTGTGAAGGGGAAGGTACACCTTAAACAAACCAGCTGGCTTTCTTTTCTGTTGGCTGTCATTGAGCTTGCTTTATACAGCAGTTGGTAAACACACACACGCGTGTTTGATTTGCTTTGTGTGAACACTGCATAATGAAAATGGTAGTGGATCATTTTCTTTCATCTGTGAATGATAGCCTGCTAACGCTAATTGAGCGGACGCAACATCTGACTTTTTTTGGTTTGTTTTAGTTACTTAAAGTTCAACTCAAACTATATTTTTATTGTAAATTGCAGTTTTTAGTAAAAATGAAAAAGCTTGTGTTGTTATTTAAGACATATTTTCTGCAGTGCGGCAAGAGTTAATCAGAAATTTGGACGGTTGCTGCAAGAGTAACCTGATGTTCATATCCCAGCATTCCTTTGTTATGGCCCCTCACCACCCCAACTTGGCATTAGCGTAACAAAAAAAATGTGATCAATATCGGCGCTATCCAGCTGTAAAGTTTTGAGGCTCGGATGGAGTCAAGGTAGACGTACATGGATCTATTTGTCTGTATCAGATGGGAAGTAGAGCAGGGAGACTTGGTAGTTTCTGCATCACAAACTTGAGCTTTTTCAAAAAATGATCATACTTTGAATGAACAACTACTCAGAAATGAAGATTTAATCTTACATTTTTTACCAGATGTCCTCCATCGTCAGAAAACTGATACAAGTACACACCAAAAACACCAAAAACAGGATTTTCATTGGAGTGGGTCTTTAAAATCTACAAGTACAAAAACTAAAGACACTGAAAAAATGCAGTTACTCTTCTCTTAACCCTTGTGCTCTCTTATGGGGTCCAGATGACCCCACCCTTACATTGAGGTGTTAGCCTTCCATGACAAAGGTGGAGAAGGTGGACAAGACTTCATGTCTGTCATTGGACAGACGGATGACCCCACTTTTAATGTAAACAAGCCTAGGAGAACGGAAGGGATTAAGCCTTCTTTGTTACAATATGCTAACATGAAACTATATTTATCTTGGGGAAACTAAACAATTAATATAATATAATATAATATACCTCATATACATTCATTCCTTTATTTCTTTGCGTTGGTGTCCAGAATGTGATTTTGATTTCTGCTTTTTCCAAGTAATAATAAAAAGAAAATCAGCTGCCATATAATTACAATAAAGTCCTTTACATTGTAAATGCAGAATCAGGGGACACAACAAAAGGATAATACTACAAGAGGTTAACTTATATTTTGCAGATAATTCAAGTTATTGGTTAATATTCTGCCACCATCGCCGAGTTTACAATAGAAACAAAAACCTTACATAAAGGCTACAATTGGAATACACAGGCATAAATTGCAACTCTGTGTATTAAGTAAGTTTTAATGCAAACGTTTAAATCTCTACTGGAATGGCTTATTCCTGTATGTTAAATAGGGCTGGGAATCACTGGGTGGGTACCTCACGATTTGATGCAATATGCGATACATGGTTCACGATATTGATGATATCGCAATACTCTAATAAATGGAAAAATCATCTCTAATAACTCACAATATATGAAATAATAAAAACCCATTAATGTTTTAGCTTGAACACAATCATAATACACAACTTGTCATTTTTGTGCAACAAATAATATAAAACAAATAGACACTTGTGCAACAATTGTCTATGACAAGCATTGACACCAAATGAATTTGAATTATCTGTAAAATTCAATGTTAATGGTAAACATGAACAGCATGTTTAGTGCAAATTTGTTGTGAAGAACAACAAAAAAATCTTACAAATGTAAGTAGTTATCAGGCACATTGATGCCCATTCTCCTATCGCATAACCCCTTTCTACCTCCAAAGGAACAGCTCACTAAACGAATATAACATTTTACAGCCTCTTCAAACAAAAATAAAATATTGATACTTGGTGATAACCCAATCGAGAATCAATCGCAGGACTAAATGTAGTGATATACTGCAATATAAATTTTGGCACACTCCTAATGTCAGTCTTGCATATATGGCTAGCAATATTATTCCTTTGTGAAGTTGACCTGACCCTCATCCCAGCTGCTTCACACTGAGCTGCAAACTGCTCTGGAGGTCCTGGCTCGATTTTAAGAAATATTCTTCCAAAATTCAAACTTGCATCATAATATGCAAAATATAAATTGTATTTAGTTATAACACAATGCTTAAAAATGTGTTTAAAAAAAAATTTATAATAGCCAAATATCTCATTTTGCAGACCTTTAAAGGGTCCCTACGATGAAAATTCCACTTTTTGAGGTTTTAAATGCAATTTACTGTTCATTCCTCACTATAAAGAACCCCAAAGCACTATTTTGATTGGTTCATGCATTTAAGGCCATGTCCACACGTAGCCGGGTATTTCTACAAACGCATATTTGCCGACCTCCGTTTTATAAAAACGGTTGCGTCCACACGTGATCGTTTTAAAAATAATTCCGTCCACACGTCCCCGCATACTTCCGCTGTTGGGCGATGTAATGAGCATGCGAAGCCGAATAATTACACTTAGTTGTTGTAGAGGAACTGATTTCTTTATTACTTTTACTTGCAGACCAACCCGTGAACAACTGTCCGCCAGCTAATGTGCGCGCGCGCCCCTCCCCTTTCCTTTCTCTCTCCGCAGCACGCGCTCTCTCTCTCTCGCTCCTCACAGAGCGCGCTGCTCCTCACATGCACACGCCCCCCCCCAGCTTCGTAACAAGCTGAGATGCAGAAGTTGGAACACACACTCATCTCACAACAACATGTATGCACTAATTGTCCCAAAGAGTGACGTTTAAAAACGGAGATCTCCGGTTATGCATGTCCACACGCAGACGCGAAAACGGAGTTTTCCAAAACCTTCACTTTAGCCGGAGTTTTCCAAAAGCTCCGTTTTCAGTGACTTAAATCTTCGGTTACGTGTGGACGATAGGCCGAAACGGATAAAAATATATGCGTTTTAGCAGATACCCGGCTACGTGTGGACAGGGCCTAAGAGTAATCCTCTAAAAACCTGCGCTGTCTGCAGCAGCCCCTCCCATACCCACAAAAACGAGCGGTTGGAAACGTGCTGACGTAAGATCGATGCAAACAGCTCCCTCCAGGAAGAGTCAGCTCTGACAGTTCCGCCCACAGTGTAACATAAAATTCAATTTATCCCCTTTTCCAGTGATTATCAGTGAACAAAAACTTTCATTTTAGATGTAGAACACCGTATATCTTCCAGTTATGTCCTGTTTTCAATAAATTCCAGCTCAAACAGGTGTTTGTTACTTTTTACACGCCGCTCCTTTATCCGCTCCTGTCGGCACAGAAGCCGCATGCGTTTGTGTTGTGAAGAAGTGTAAAGATGGCCGGGGCTACTAAAGGCAGATATATGGTGGTGCATCCATCTTTGAAGAAGTTTGGATTATTTTCGTGGGAAAAATGCAGAAATAGGATTTCTCTGGGATGAAGTGAACTGCAGCGGCAGTGCAGCCACACACAGTGGTAGGCGGAGCTTCAGGAATCGAGTCGTTTTACTTCAGGGTAGGAAAATTCTCATGAAATATAACTAATATTTCATGAATGATTTGTTTCTTAGTGGTCCAAATGTAATAGTTCACTCTGAAAGGCTTAAGAAAATCATGGTAGGGCCCCTTTAACTCCTTAATGTCTGCATGTATTCCCAGCTATGAAAAAAAGATATTCACTTGTGTTTTTCCTTTTAAGTAAATGCAACACTTAGGTAATTTTAAAGCTAATTTGGCTTTTTGCATATTTTAGAAAACAGGCATCAAGGAGTTAATACTGACTTAAAATCCTTATTTTTTTTTGTTTTTTTTAAATTTGATAGTCAATCGTATTATTTTAGTGCTCCTTTATTATAAATCCTGGCTTGTCTAACTGATTTTCTGTCATTGATTTTCTTCAAATATCTGTCAAAATGCTTTAGTATGACTTTGGTAAACTACAATACCGTTTGATGGATTGTTGAAGCATGATGGATTGAGTAGTTAGGAACCTGGTAGTCATGTGTTCTGTGCTTCTTTTGTATTTTATGTGAACGATGTTGAGAATTATCATGGATGTTATTTAGTTATTGTGAAAGTTTGGATTATCTGTTGTGTTGGACTCTAAGTAAAGGCTGCTTAATTCATATAAAAGGAAAGCAGCTGAAAACTTCCCATCAACCCCTATGACCAATCACCTGCTTCTTGGCCCATCTAGGCGTTCTCCATCCTGTAGTCAAACTAGATCATTTAACTGATGAAGAATACGGTAAGCCAAATATTGTTTAGGTCTTTTCATTCATAGCACATGTTGGATATGTTTATGATAGTATTAAACTTGAATGTTGTAATGTTTATGACTTAATGAGCCTTTGTGGTTGATAGTCGTTACTGTGTTTTTCTCCAGTTGTATCCTTGATAGGTTTGACTACTGGAGATCTTTTTTTTTTCCTTTTGAAAGCCCGTTCAGATTAGGTAACTAGAATGTAGCATTGAAACCATGGGACAGAAGTTAGAGGCAATGTTGTTGTTCATCTTACCAATTAGTTTCAATAAGCAGGGTTAATAAACAAAGCAGAAACTTAGAGGCTGTCAAACTCAAACATACAAGTAAAGATTTATCGTTAAAGTGAATTTATTATAGACATCATCAGATAAAAGTAAAGAATTTATTCAGTTTATTTGAAATATTGAAGAGCTTAGATCTTTTAGCGAAGCAGCATGACAGTCGTATTCTCAAGAAGTTGTAAATCTAGGAATCTTGTACATTTTAGGGCTACAAAAACAAGTCCTCTACTTTTCATAGGAACAATCTCATGAGAAAGGGCCACGATTATCTAAGTTTTCCATAAATAGTTTGGCTTTGCTGATGAATAGGCTGCTTATAGACATCAAATTGATTTGAATGAGATGTGGCCGATGTCGATACCACAGGCATCCCAATGTGCAGATTGTGTAAGCTTTCCTGGAAGACCTTCTTTTAGTAAACACACATGACATCAAAATAACTTCTTTTGGAAAACTAAAGCGAATCTTGGGATTTTAATTTACTGGAGAAAGGCTAATCTCATCTGTTGAACACTTAGTGACACACTTAACAAGAGTTGAAGCTTCGAAGTTCATTAAACAGAATCCAAAACCAAAGATTCTGGTAGGTCTTAGACATCATCTGGCCTTAAAGTTAGCTTTCATTTGAAATCACACCACAGATGGAGAAGTGTTAGTTTATGTGGACCTGTGCAGATTAATCACATTTAATATGTATGAGCAACCACACAAGAGCATGTCGAAGTACTAACAGGCTGGTAGAGAGAAGAAGACACAAAGGGAGAAATGACACACACGGCAAAATAAGAGATAAGAGGAAGAGAAGAGTGGACGAATAATGGACTTGACGAAAGAGGAAGTAGGCAACAGACACAATGAAGAAAGATGCAGGAAGAGGAAGTGTGCACTAGTAAGAGGAAGAAAGACAAAAAAGGTACTTGCCTTCTTTTGTCTTAAACTACAAAAGTTTTAAAATAATACATAAATAAACATTTAATTAAAGATGACTTTATGGGTGTTCAGTGTTTTTTAGACTGGATGTAAATTGTTTTTTTCAACAAAACTCACAATGACATGGAAAAAAATGAATCAAACTTCCCCTTTAAGAGCCTTTTTTTCCCAGCAGCATATATAATTTGAAACAGCTACCACAAAGGACCCCAAAAGAAGAGGATTTGAGGGAATAAAAGCAGTTGGCTGCTGATATTTGAGAGCCAGCAATGTGACACGGTCACACAGCAAACTGAAAACACAGAGGAAAGGCTAAGAACAGCCCCTCTAATACTTCCACTTTCTTCCACAGCTTTTTCTGTACTGTATAGCATTGTACGCTTCGCCTGATCATATTTCCTGTCAAGTGTGAAATCCATCCACATTCTATGGACGGATCAACTGTAACACGGCGTGTCTTTTTGTTCAGATTTGCCGTATCTTACCCCATCGTCGAGCTCATTTCTCTTTTTCGTTGCCTCTTCCTCTTAAAAGGGCCAAACTAGAGGTGACACCTTATATGGCTGTAAATAGAAAGGAATCCTATGAATCCCAGCAGAAACACTATAGTTCATGCTAAGCCTGTGTTATACTACTGCTACAGTGTTGTGTCAGCTGAAAACATATTGAGTACAGCAAGGCCACCATAAACTCCCAAACCACAAACATACAGTGGAAAAAGGAAAGCCATCTACAATTTGTTTTCATGAAAACTCGGCTTCTGTTGTGTCACTGAATCGATGCGTGTTGTTTCTTTGTGAAAACATGAGTGGAGTGAAGGCATAACCCCACAAAAACCCAGTCATCAAAACTATATTTCAAGCAGTTTCTGACGTATGAACTCTAAATTTGTCAGAAATCAACACAGAAACTTCATAACCAAGTTTACACAAAACTATTTATCCAAATGCTAAAGTCCTTTAACAAAAATAATATCTTTCATTTTAAGTTTTTGTAAACTTTCAGAAACTTATTAGTATTATAAGTAAAGTATAAAGTATGATTCTCAACAGTAAACATAAATTGATTTAGTCAATAAAATAACTCCCAACTTCATCTGTCAGATTGGACATCCATTAAAACAAGATTAGATTGTAAGTTTTAGACTGTTTCAGGAATACAACACAATTGTGGTTTAAAACATCTTGAATGCATGAGTAATATGATGACATACACACAAGTCATGAGATTAAACAACATTGTTTCCACTGAGTGGTACGGACCAGGCCGGTTTAGAATGGTCCAGATAAATTCAAGTGAGCCTTTCCATTGAGCGTTGGACCATCAAAGCACATGCGGGGTGTAGACTGATGACGTAGCTGTGCGTCAAAACTGTGCTACAACCGCGAAAGAGAAGCTGCATCTGCTGACTCAGAAACGGAAAATAAAAAGATAACCGTGGAGGATATTTATAATCTGGAACAGGAGTTTAATATTGAGGAAATCGGACCCAACGCTGCAGAACAGTCAACTGTTGTAAAGAAAAAAGAATAAAACAACACTCTTCATGTTGAGATATACTCTAATGTTCATTAGTAAATATTTTATAAAGCATGATCGAAAGTGTTTTTGATGAGTATGGATCGTAACGGACATTCTTCGAGGGGTGTCTCCGTATTTGACGTGTCTTCAGCCCCAACCCCTGCGAATAAGGGGGAATACTGTATGTAAAGAACGTATTATTCTTTGCAAGAAGACAGCTGGGGGTCAAGAAGAATACAGACAAAAAGAGGACAAAACTTTCGGTTTGGATCTCGAGTTTGGAGAAATGCTGGTCAAACGCTTGCTTTTGTCCTAAGACCTTTCGGTCAACCAATGGCTTACATCGTGTGATGACAGAAGCTCCGCCCTAACAGGTCCATTCCATTTTTCTATGGACCTACAACCAACAGAAAATCAGAAATGGTACCAGTCGGTCCTGCTTAAAGGGTCCATTTTGTGATGGAAACGCTCAAAAGTCCAGTCCGGTCCGGTTCGGTCTGGACCACTAAGTGGAAACAGGGCAATAGAGTACCCAGCCTGGGGAAAAAAAAAACTCCATTCATCAAGTGTTTTGGGTCAAGACACTGTGACTGTACTACAGTACTGGTGATATTAGGGCTGGGAATCACTGGTTACTTCATACAATGAGATACGCAATACATGACTTAATATATCAATGATGTTGCAATACTGCAATAATTGGTAAAAACAAAAAAAAAATCTCTAACAACTCACATTATATGGAAGAACACATGTTTTAGGGAAAATGTATCCCCATTTATTTTTTAAGCTTGAACACAGTCACAATAAACAACCTGTCTTACTTTGTGCTACAAATAATTAACACTTATGTGCAACATTGCTGAAATCAGTAATCCTATGTCTTTGACAGGCATTGACACCAATTTAATTTGAATTATCTGTAAATTTTGCTCAGATTTTGCTGAACGTAAAAAATGTGGCAAAAACGCAACAGTAATACAACTCCTGCTCAGTTTCACGTTATGAGTATGGGTATTCCACTTTTCAACCTGACTTCCTCACTGAGCTTCAACTTAAGAGTCATTAAAATAAGTTTGCAATGGCAGCTACTCCTTGGTACTGAATGACATAAAATAGTTTGCATTCTCTTCACGTTTGTATTTCCACACAAAAACTTCAGTATGAAGGAATTCTTATCATAGTAGTCTCTTACGGATACTCAAGTTCACCCTGTCTGACTTAGGAAAAATAACTGTTTTCATCATTGCACATATTTACATGCACACCAATCATAATCGGAGGTCTTGAGATTTCAGTGACTTGTCAGGAACTAGCGGCTTCTCAGGGAGTAATCTGCGCGTGTTAATCTGATATCTTGTGGTCTCTTTAAAGACATAAAATGTTCTCGTATGCAGCCATCTACTTTTCTCTGATACGTTTCGTAGTTTTACATCAGTCTAATTTTATACGTATGCACAAAACGCAGTAGAAGGAAGTCACATGACAACCCAGGATAGCTTGTGTATTTCTGGTACCTGGCATTACGTTTGCAGATTCTAAGCAAAAAACGACAGTGACACGTTGTTTATTTTCCAGATATAGTTTCCTCAGTAGCAGAGCTAATCCAACAAAGAGTCATGTTTCCAAAAACAAACAAAAAACAGATGGTTCAGGGTTTTGAAAACAAATGTAAAATTGAAAAGTCTTAAAATTACATCTTTAAATATCTATTTCCTGAAATCGATTAATCCCACAGGAATACTGGATCAACCCAGCAACTCTCGGATAACGGTAGGATCCACCAGGTTGCCAGTCTGTTGAAGGGCCGTACATACATAAATACATCTCCCCTATACTGTATAGATAATAGATAAATAACTTGTTGATCCCTTACAGTAAATTGCATTTTAATTCAAGATAATAGACTACAAGCATTCTCCAATGACCATATTTCAATTGTTAATTTGATAATATCTGATATTCTCTGATAACTCCCAGTTCTCTTATTTTTATATTCTTATAACCACATTTTTTAATAGATTTCTTCATAGCTACAGAATAATTCAAGTCAAGTTTTCGATCACATCCAGGAATCGAACAAATCTACCACGGTAGAAGTGTGCTTTTATTAAGATTAATTTAATGAAAATAGATTTATTTACTTAGTAGGCTTGATTTATGCCTCTGAAGCTAGACTTAATAAAAAAAAACAGTAAAGGTAAAAGATCTTTATAAAAATTGATGTAAGGTACAACAAATCAGCAAAAGTGAAACAGAAGAGTCTTTCTGTATTTTATAGTAATTATCTAAAAATGACGCCAACTATTGTTTGATTTAATTCCAGTATAACTCTAGCAATTTTTTTTATTCTAAACAAACTTTGCTTTTTTTTTAACCAAAGTGTTCATTACTGCCGTTTCCCATCAATCTGGCATGTTTGTTCTTTACAACTTATAAGGGACCAATTTTAGATTTTAGGATTTTGTTTAAATTCTCTTTGTATGCATGATCAGTTGATAAAAAAAAAAAAAAAAAACATTATACTCTTCTATAGAAACTGTTTATCTTGGACCGTTTACACATCACCAAAGGTACTAGAAGGTCGTAGTAAAATTAAAATACTGTATGAATCCATGTTTCTATTTTAGTTTTATTTTTTTTAAACATACAACTTTTCTTTTTCTGGACTGCACTGGTATTTGTTTTTCTCATTTTGATTTGCAGTCTAAATAGTCAGCGTGTTAAATGGATTGTTAGAATTATCAATGCATAATTATAAACCACAGCTGCGTTCAAGAAGAGTCCCGCATGCATCAGCAGCTGGCTGTCCCCATCCATCACTGGCTTTTCTCCACAGTGTGCACTGTAAATAGAAAGAATCCAAAAGTAGAGCTCAACGACTCAACGCTGAGCGAGTGAGTGGGCAACCACACAGGTTATCCAGCAAAACATAGAGGCATCTACGGTGCTGAAGACCGGACTAGGTGTTTGAAACCATCATTCTGATTGATGGGGACTTATTAAACTACAGGAAATCAAGTTACCAACTGGTTGCTTCTCTTTTAATTTCTGCTCCTTTATTTTGATGCCAATGGAACTAAAGTCAAAGACCCACTCTGATAAAAATCAAGTTTTTTGGTGTTTTTGGACATGTTCTTGTATTTTTTTAAAGAGAATGTAGGTTAAAACTGCATTTCTGGGTGTTTTTTTTTTCAAATCATAGTGAATCCGTGAAAACGGGCAGTTTGAAGTTCCTTGCTTCACTCCATTCTCCATGTAAGTTTCTGTTTTCCTCGTTCGAGTAAGGCTAGGTTGAGGATGTGAGGAGCTATAAGCTAGTGGGAGAGCGTGTAAACTAAAGGGAGAGTGGGAAATGAAGGCAGGCTCACTCCACAACTCAAAGGTGAATTTCTATTTAATTATTTCCACTCTGCATTAACTATGTCCTAGAGAACAACAACGTTTTTTTATTTTGACTAAAAACGGTACAATAACAATTAAGAGACCACTGGGAAGTGGCCTTGATAAATTAACTTTATGCACACTCACAGTTTTCCAATACATTTACTTGTTTGATTGGAAAAATATACGTATAAAGAAGACAGAAAATTGAAAACTATGAGTAGAAGTCATGAGCAAATGCAAGGGTTACAATGGCTCTTCAGACAAATAAGTCTGATTTTCTACTGGGCCCTTCTATTTGGAATTAAAAGCCTGGTTTCCACAAAGCGGTCGTGTCCAGTACAGTGCTGAAAGGAGTGGTTCGGCACGGCCCAGTTAACTCTGGTGAGCATTTCCACTCAGTTAAGCCTCGCTTCGACTGAGTGCTTCATTTTCACAGCGTGACATTGCGTTATTGTAGTGGGACGACTAGAAAAGCAACGACAATGGAGGTCATCCGTCTTTTTATGGCTTAACTTCTGGTATATCGGATATAACGTGAATTCAATGTTTGAAAGAAATTGCACCTGCAAAAAACAAAATACTTACAAACCTTGGAAAC
Organism: Oryzias javanicus; assembly: GCA_003999625.1. Classification (NCBI taxonomy): domain Eukaryota; kingdom Metazoa; phylum Chordata; class Actinopteri; order Beloniformes; family Adrianichthyidae; genus Oryzias; species Oryzias javanicus. Next base: position 28,360,028 of record CM012443.1, read on the forward strand.
GTTAGCTAACGTTATCTGCCAATCAACAGGTGGCTACAGTGGCTCCACTCCAACCGCGTTGTCGGTCCACTTTTCTATAGACCGACACCCCAAAGAGGAATGGTTCAGTGCTGTTTAATAGGTACATTTCACAATGGAAACACTCAAAATACCGGACCGGACGGCTCAGTGGAAACAAGGCTAAATAGTTCTCTTGGTCCCAACATTGGGGATTTCTCTTCACCTCTTTAATGGACAGGCCCTTTGTCCATCGTCTACTCTGTCTCTTCAAAACTGACTGCTGGGATAGGCTCAGGCACTACCACAACCCTGGTTTAAACACAGAAGCACGACATCTTTTTGCACACACAGCTGAAAAAAATAGCTGACAGTTTTTTCTTTTATCATACAGCCCACAAACTTAAGTTTCACAACTCACTTCTGATGCATAACTCAGGTTGAACAATTGTCTTTTTAACTGTGATTCAACTGTTGAGATGAGCTGAGAGGCAAAAAAAACATTCTACCGGCACTGGTCATGTTTGAAAAATGAGCAGAGAGGAAGTATAAACACTTGCACAACACTTCTTCAAAATACCACATGGACGGTCAAATGTCGGGCAATTTGTGGAGAGATACTGTTGAAAATCATCTGAAAAGAACATGTATTATATTTTGGTGTCTTTGTTGCACCATTCCCTGAGAGCTCGACAACTAGAAGGTCTGCAGTGAGCTACATGTGAATTATGAAATGTTCTGGTTAATGTCTTGGACGCATGCGACCAAGTCTTGCATGACAGGACTTGTCATGCAGAGTATGAACCAGCGTTAAGTCTTTAGATTTAAGACTCACCGCAGATATTCTATCTATCGAAGCAAAAAGGCAGGATGTCTGAAGATCTCTGTGATTAACTTCATTCAGTCAAAGCAATAGGAATAATATATAAGATAAACAGCTATTCTGAAGAAAAATAACATTATTTTACCTCAGTTAACTTTTTCACAGTCCTACTTTTGTGAGTTACTGGACTTTTTCAATCTTCCTCTGTCAACTTTTGAGTAGAGAACGACACGGAACTTCATCAATGAGAACATATAAATTAATGCAAAAGCTCACAAACACACAGGGGTTGACATTTTAAGTTCCGTTGAAGTCGGATGATCACAAACATCTTTCTAAGGATGAATTTAAAACTTGTTTCAAAATGGACTACTAAGCAGCAAAGATCCACACACTCTACTTAACCTTTTAGACAATCAGACAAAGAGATAAAGTTCTTGCGGTTTCTAATCTCTAACAGTTTGGTTGTCAACTGCATAATCCACGTTTTACCTGAGGACTGTAGAACAGGTTAATTCATAACGGTTTCATTTTTGTGAAGGGTTCCAAAGTAAAACTATTCACATTCTGGTCATTTTGACACTCATTGCTGGACTGCTAAGATTGGTGGTACCTTGTTGTAGTAGAACTTGATGTTTGCATTCACTGCCAGCTTACTAAAAAAAAAAATGAATGCAATGTGTGCACAATACTGAAAAGCCACAAAATAAACTGTTATTCAAACTTTTATACTTCGTTCATTTATTTTCTAAACCCGCTGAATCCCTGTTGGGGTCATAGGGTTGCTTGAGCCCAGGGGTCCCAACTCCTAGGCTATGGACTGGTACTAATCTCATACTGTATGTATGGTACAGGACCACAGGTTAAAAAAAAAAGTTCATTTTTTGATTTGGTCCTTTTTTTAAACCAATGGGAATCTCTTCACCACATCCGAATCCTTCCTCGTCAAGTCACTCGACCACGTGTCAAAAATACTAATTAAAAATACTAATACTAATTCAAGCTGCTGCTAAGCTAACAAAGTAAAGAAAACACAAATTTATTTAGAACATTTCTTTTTTCAGAAAAGAGACCGTGAGTAAACAGAAAAAGAGATTTTAACATGGATTTATAGTGACAGTTGTTCCCTCACACTGTAATAATAATCTATGACATTCAGCAACCAGCTGTCTAATGTTACGAGGATGCTGCTGATAAAGTTTCCCAAATGGCGGATACACGTTTGTACTTGTACTTAGAAAATACCCGTTTTAATCACCAGTTTTTTTTTTTTACATCACACCTTAAAAGTCGGACAAATCTAAACTTGGGGTCTGATATATAGATTAAGGCAGGGGTGTCAAACTCAATCGCACAGGGGGCCAAGATCCAAAACACAACTTATGTCACAGGTCGAACAAAATAAACATTTATTTGTTCATTTATTTTTTAAAAACGTAACCATTTAACATTACTATGAATAAAACGGGCAGAAATATCATTCTAGAATGACTCAATTCAAACCTTTAATAAATTTAAATATTTTAAATAAAAATATATTTTGTCAAAATTATACAAGTTAGAAATGAAGAGATAACATTGGGACATTAATAACAATTTTAAAAAGTGGTCTGGAGGGCCGGATATAATTCCCCAGAGGGCCGGCTCCGGCCCCCGGTCCTTGACTTTAACACATGTGGGTTAAGGGGAAATGTATATCACATGTTAATGGTTCATTTACATAATCTAGTGTATAAATAAAGCTAAAACCAGCAGCAGACATTTTACAGAGAATAAAGATAAACTTTACCCTCAAAAGAAACTGGAAGCTAAAAATAAATTGGATACCTTTGTCAGCTAGGGCTGGCTATGGACTATAACTTCTAGAAACTATTCGATTGGATTCACAAGAGCCTGAATGGATTCAATTCTGATTTTTTGATTCTTCAATTCAGTTAAATTTTGAGTTTACACATTTATACTGTTTGTTTAGAAATACATTAATAGTCTAAGATATATGAATCTGATACAGTTCACATACTGTAAATTAAAATGTATTATTGAGATTGTTACTAGCATACAATCGCATAATTAGGAGAATCTCTAACAAAAACGTTCTGATCATTAACATTGTAAACATTGTTCTGTTTCTCCTGGGGGGCGTTTCAGTTTGGCCACTAGGTGGCAATCGTGCTACAGCATTACACCTTTTTCCAGAAAAAGAAGAAAGTACGAGCAAAAAAAACCATGTTTTAAAAAAAAAAATGTCCTTAAAAGATTTAGGAAAAGTCATGCCTGTGAGTTTATAAAGATGTTTATTTAGTCAGCAATGTATGTTTAGGTCAACCAAGCGTTAGCACTAGCCGTCGTATAGGAAATTCCATTAAACATTAGCATTAAGCTAGCAGACTTTAGCTTTATGTGCTAAAATGATTTTTTTAATTGATTATTGAGCTTAAATTGATTTATCAATGTTATTACCCAGCCTCAAATATTGTCAGACATGGCCTGTTAGAAGTTGGGGACTGCTGCTGGAGCCTATCCCATCTAAAGTTGGGTGAAGGCGGGATGGATCACCAGTGTGTTGCAGGGCAAACTTCAATATGATAAATGGATCCAACTTTCTCTGTTTTCCTTTTTCTGTCTGGATTTATGGTAGACTGAAAAAAATATGATACTACACCAACTTTTAAATAAAATATTATAACTTTAGCATCTGTGAAAATCCAGGATTGTCTCCTGTTTTATGACTTAATGTGCTAAAATAAGACTTTTATTTCCTTTCTGACTTTTTTTTTTAATGATAAGTGAAGCTGTCACCATGAATGTTAGCACAGCACAGTTTAAATAAAGTTTCTCCCACATGTATGAGCGGTAAACGGCTGCTCCAGCATTTGTCTCTAAACTAATTAACTAAGCATGACAGCTCAGAAAAGAGAGGGAAAGCTGCACATGGTGAGAAAACTTCCTTTTCCTCCAAGTAGTTGAGAGTGTCTGCTGTCTGTCATTGGAGGCTGGCAAAGCAAAGGCCGCTTCAGTTCAGACTATCAAAGCCTCCTTCTTCGGCAGGAAGCGGCTTCCCGGCCGGGATGAAGCGGTAGGTGAGGACGGAACGGATGGGGAAGGGAACGAGCAGAGGGAAGGAAAAGGGAGGGGGAAGGAGCGACCTTTCCCTCAGCGCCGCGGAGCGGGGAAAAGCCCCTCCGCTGCCGGGAGCCCCCGGCACGAAGCCGAAACTGCCGCCCGCCCGCCAGCCCCGTCCCTGCAGCCCGGCGGATACTCACAATCTTCGCATTAATGGGGTCCGGAGGGCGGTATCCGCTGCGCTTTCGGAGGCACATCCGTGTGGATATTGTCGTTCCTCTGCCGCTCCGCACCGGTGCTGTTTTTTTTTTTTTTTTTTTTCTCTCCCTCCGATAAATATTTAAATATATGTTTTCGGAGTAGCCTACCTCCGCCGCCGTGTCGGAAGGAGTACTCCTCCTCCCCCTTCTGCTGCTCTCCCCCCTGCTCGGGTTTTTCCCATAGAGAGCGTGGTAGAGAGACAGCCGAACGCGGCGGAGAGAGAGGAAGAGAGCTCGCTGCCCTCGCGGACTCCGTCAGCAGCGCGCATGCGCGGAGCTCCACGTTCATTCATGCATATAGAGTTGTAACTTTTAACACACAGCAGTGTTGGACATCAGTTTTGATCAATATCCTCTTATTAACTGCAGCTGGTTTTCATCATTAAAGCTAAAAAACCACAAAACTACAAGAAATATTTTAAAAAATGATTCTAGAAGCATATATAAAAATAAATTTTTATTATACTTTCAACTTTTTACTCCACCCTAAAAACTATATAAATGTAATTTGTTATTCAGAAATAGTCATTTATTAAATAATTGCATACAAAAAAATATTTAATTATTTTTTTTTAATTACACATTTTCATAAATATGTTAATTTAAACGCTTTCACTATAGTTTTTATCTTATTACCAGATAGAAAACAAATTGAAAGTATAATTGTAAGTTAAATTTAAACTATATTTGATATATAAAAATTTAAAGTAAAGCAGAAAAGTTAACATATTCATATTTTTTCAATAAGGTTAAAGGCTTGTGGCCTCTTTAAGAATTTACTTTAAAATTACTAGGATGACAATAATAATTCCACTGACTCTATTATGAGCACAACCATGCCTCAAAATAAAAACCAAATAAAAAATTAATGCAAAAGGAAGAATCTTAAGTTGTTTTTTTTTTTACCTCTTTTTAAAAATATTTGTATTTTATTTTAAAGATTCTGTAAGTGAACTTGTCAATATGCACAGAAGGGGGCGCCAAACACCAAGAAGAAAGAATTACTGAGGTGTTTGAGAGGATATCTGGGTTTTTGGAGGGTGACTCAATTTTATTGTCAGATACAACATTTAAAAATATTGATAAATATTCTGTTCGACGATGCTTTTTCTGATTTGATCTTACTCTTGTAATGTATTCCACCTATATAGACGTAAAGTCACTTAAACGCTACTGCAAATCTTAAGTTGAAGTGCTTCAAAGCCAAAGTCATCAGCAAAGTTCCTTTTTGATGAATTATGAAGTCCACTCATGTCTTCTGACAGACGCCATCTTTAAATCTCTCTGAATTTGCTATGATTGATCCTCCAATCATCTTCAGCTGCAGTTCAATCATCAGAGGTAATGCCTGTTTTGATTCTCCTGCCTGACTGACACAACAGACGCAGCTTTAGGCTCCGCCTCCAGCTGTTATCAGAGGTTGACCTTTGATCTGTCACAGGAGTGTGAATCCTGAATCCCTGCCGTTGTGGGTATGAGGTTTCCTCATCAAGTGCATTTGACCTGACTTATCCATATATTTGGTTATGTGAGGGAAAACTCAGCAACACCTTGATTTATGAGAATCCAAACAACCTTCTAAGACCAAAACATGGGGAACTATAATTATTTTGTCCAAATAAATTGTCTACCTACTGTTAGAACTCTCTCCACCTGTTGGACTTCTTCTGCAGTGTCTTCAGTTGTCATCGGGGGGCGCTAAAGCTGCACGTCAAATTGAGGAACCTTGTGGTTATATTTGTTTTGCAACCATAACTGACCCATAGATGTAATCAGGTTGCATTTGTTTCCTCTGATCGCGACACCTGATTTCTTTGCAGTCATCTCTGTGATGATCGTTTGCCTTCCCCTGGTAAGCTCTCCGCAGACCTGCGCAGATTTGCCCAAACACCAATAATTCACCTTCACAGGACTAAAATTGCTGCCTGAGTGAAGCTTCAACAAGCATATTTATTCCAGCAGGGACTCTGGGTTTTGAATTGGATGAAACCGGTGAATATTCAGATGCCGAGGCAATTTTCTTCCCCACCTCAGAAAGTCTGGTGGATCAAAACAAAACAAAAAAAAAATAAATAAAATCTGGTGGCTTAAAAATGAAACAGAAGTCATGACAATATTTTCAAATGTACCTGGAAATTCAAAAAGCAGGATGAAGCCTGACTGAGCGACTAAAAAGAGCATAAATCCTGATTTTTACAAAGACAGAGGATTTGAAGAATGAATGTTCTGTTCAAACTTGACCCACATTCAGTCCAGACTCAGGAATACTACTGTTGCCAGACACAACAGAAATCTTTGAGCCACATCTGGACCTCAAAACGTCTGCAGGAACTCACTCAAAAAGAGTAGGAATTTGACACAAACCGACTAAAGATCAGTTCAGCCTTTGAGCCGAACATCAAGAGCTCAAGTTCGTTCATAGGCTGGAATGAGGCTGATATCTAAAGAAAATCAAATATACTGAGAAAGAAAGATGGGACATTGATCAATAGTGGCAGGTGGGGATTATCTCTGTTCATTACACAGGATCACTGTATTTTCCGCACTATAAGGTGAATATAAAAGCCTTCATTTTTTATTTGTTTTAAAAAAACGAGGGCTGGGTATTGATTATAATTTCTAGCAGCGATTCAATTCACAAGATCAATTTGATTCAGATTTTTTTTTGACTCTTCAGTTTAATTAAATTTCAGTTTACACATTGGTTTAGAAATACATTATTAATTTGAATATTTTATATTAATCTGATACAGTTCACATACTGTAATATTAATCAGTGAAATAATGAGATTGTTAATAGCATACAGTGTTACGTGGTTTCAATTTTAATTTCTTATTTTACTTTACTTTTTAATATATGTGTACATGTGCTTGAACAACTTTCAACTGCAAATAATTAAACGGTGTTAAGTTGCTAATTTATGAATAATTACAAATTGTTGGTAGACATTTATCAGTTTATTAATGTAATTTAAGTCTGTTTTTAATTTAATCTAAGGCAAAAGGGTAGAAACATAATGGTTTATGCTAAAAGTTGTTTTTGAAACAGGTTATTAGTCAGGAAAATATTAAACCTTGGCCACAATAGACTAAATGAAAAATTACTCAAAAGTAAACAAATTCTGACTAACTTCCAAACAAGATAAAGTAGCTCTGAGGGTCAAACCCTAACCAGAACGTTTAGTTTTTATCAGATTTGCATTTTATTACAAATTTACAATGCTACCATTCATATGTAAGAAAGAATAAGCTATGAAACACGATTGAATTTTTTGCTTTTTCATGCTTTGAGTTCAGATCAGCTGATGGAAATTGCTCTACTGTTCTCTGCCATCTTGATTTATTTTTTCTGAAATGTTCTGTATTCTTCTGACACCACTTAATGATAAAACTGCCACACATGTACAGTCAAATGACACCAGTTAAGTGGAATTAGCTACTGTGGAATATGTGTTGTCCACATATGTACGCCAGGTCTTAAGAGGTTAAATATATTAATATAAGTGATGAAAAGTCAGCTGGGGATAAAAAACAAAGGAACAAATAACAAAAACCAAAGAATCTTAAACTACAGTCCTCTACTTACCCCTCTAAGGGGCAGATTCCACATACCCATAGTTGGAGTGGTAGCATGTAAGTTGGTGCAGCCACAGCAATGCATGCTGGGAACATGAAGAAAGCAAGGCCCCAGCAACACTTCTCAGGGACAAGAGATGTGGAGAGTCCAGGCCAGGGTAAACCCGCCTCAGATGAGAAGTAGGCAAGACCAGCAGTGCGTTCCCGGTAGGAACACGGCTTGGTATGGTCTGGCGTGACGGGAACACAGCTGCAGGAAAACCTCTACCTGATCTGGCATGGCATGACATCGAGTTTAGCTGCAAGAGTGGCAATAAAATCTCCTGGATTTAAGATAGTCAGGTTATTCCGTATCTGGAATTGATGGTGGAGAAGCCGCAAATGCACAAGAGAGCAGACTCGAAATTAGTTTGATAAACTTAAAAAAATGAATCAATGAAGTTGACTGAAGCAACTTGAACAAGTCGAAACAAAACCAACACTTTACCCGACCAAAATGGAAGGACAACCCTGCATACACAATGCTAAACAGTACTGAGGATAAACATCAACAGAAAGTTTTTTCAGTGTTCCCTCGTTTGGAAAGTTATCTCAAAAGTAGTTGATTTCATCTTCTGATTTAATTTTCTTTTTGTATTATTATATTGTTTGGCTTGTTAATGGCCAACGGTGGGGCCATCGAAAACTGTATATTTGTTTATACATATGAGTATTTTTGATTTAGCAGGGGCAGGCACAAAATAAGAACATTGTTCTTCCATCTGCTCCCTTTCATTCTTGAAGTTTTAGGACTGTGTTGTATTCTGTATTTGATTTTGTGTTTTCATGTTCCTGATGCTTCATGAAAGGAAACAAATAAATAAAGAAGAAATGCAGAAGTAAAGTTCTTAAAAAAACCTGAAGTTCAAAGGTTTTAAGGCCGCTTTATCTGCCTTTTCTCAGACAGACATAAACATTTTTACACTTTTTTTGCTTGTCCAGTATTATTGAATCAAATCAAAAATCTGATCATGCATGAATGAATGAATTAATTCATTAAATTGTTTATTTCAAGCTCTCATAATAATGCATTAAATAACTAGATCGCTTGAAAGGGAGAGGAAGGAAGCGAACTTATATAATCCCACCCAGCTCGACCGTACCATTTTCTCTACATGAATTATCAACATCCGGTTCAGGCTCGTGACCCGGAAATGTTGAATCATGATCCAAAAAGTATGTACGTTTGGCAATCTGAACGCATTCTGTACAAAGAGATTGATTGACAAGGTCTACAGCCAATCAAGACGCAGAACACAGCACCTCACAAAAAAAAGAAGAAAAAATTTCTCTGAAGAAAATCAGCAAAACCATAAAAGATGAACCACTGCAGTCGAAAAAGTATCAAGCAGGTGTGCAGTGAAAGGAGGTTTGGAGGGGAATTAATGTCTTTTTGGTGGGATTTTCGTTGGTCGTGATTTGTTACCTGGTCGTTAGGTTTTTATAAGTGATGATTTTTTTAATCTCATGCCAAATCCATTCCTTAATAAAAAAAAAAAGAAAATGAAAGAAAAGCTTACATAACATTTGTTTATTCTTTCAGTGTCAGAACTTTTTGAGTCTTTATTGTTATTAGAATGAGTTCAAAGTCAAGGATTCACCAGGCAAAACAAAAAAATACTGTCCAATTTAAGGAGTTTGTCATCTTTTCTTCATAAATACCTTTTCTCTCTTCTGAAAAGCGTAGATAAAGTAAACACAGAATACCAAAAAACAAAAATGTAAGTACATGTTGTACAATGCTGGTCAAAAGGTGAGATAAAGTATTTTCATCTTGTTCTTTGTAAATGTCCTGCATGGAACACAGAAGAAAAATGTTTTTTTTTTTTTTTTTTTATGAGTAATTTTACAAAGGTATTTAAAAAAAAAAAACTAAACGTAGACAGCTGCCTTTGGTTGGTGTAGTACAGAGGTCTGCAACCTTCAACATTTAAAGAGCCAATCAGGTCGATTCCGCACCAACCACAACTCAGCAGGAGCCACAAATCCTTACAAAATAAGACACTCCTCTTTACTTATGTTGTGTTTACTATTAAGATTAAAATATATATATATATATATATATATATATATATATATATATATATATATATATATATATCGTTTTTGTAGATGAATAAAGCGTAAACATTATGAGATAAATAGCATTTTTTTCTAAATATGAAATTGATTATAACTTTTAACGCAACTCCCTTTCAAAATAAAAGACATAGGGTCATCTCAATGCAGCAAATATTGTGTTAAGTAGTTTAATGTCAGCATTAATAAAAAAAAAAAAAAAGACCATATGTAGATTTTATAAATAGTTTTTGGTGGAAATTTATAAATTGAGCTATGTAGAAATAATTTAGAGCTAATCGATGACCCTTATTGAGTTAATCAGACCATATGGGACAATTAAAACCTCTTGAAACAATTCTGTCTTTCATCCGGCGTGTGAATCCTGTCCACATGTCTTAGTACGGCTTTGACGTTGTAGCGTTTGATTGATTGTTGGAGAATTGTGGGTATTGTAGCCAGGAGCCTGGTGGCGTGATAAGTACTATTCTACAAATGCTTATAAATGAATAAAGTTTGACTGTTTTGTTTAGATTAATGTACCACATAGTCAGAAAAATAGGCTCTTTTATAAAATGAAAAACATTACAATTTTCTTCAACCAGAGAGCCACAATGGAGGCGTCAAAGAGCTCAAGAGCCTCTGGTTGCAAGCTGTACTTTACTAAAGTAGAGAGATTTCAGGGGGTTTTGATGATGCTTTTACATGTTTTTTGTAGTGGAGTAATGATTCATTGGAGCGATTTGATTCAGATCATAATTTGTGGCTGTCAATAGTTGATATGGGTTCTTTTTTAATGATCTGACCTAAAATGGATCCAGGACATCATTAGCTAAAGCTTCAACCAGTGTGACTCTCCTGGCACCTTCAGAATCTGCTGGAATGCCGTTGGTCGTGTTCATGGTTGAAAACTTACAGTAAATCAAAGAACAAAAACACTGGAGCTCTGGTGTTAAAGGGTTAAACTCTGTAAGTCAGCAGCTAAATTGATAAAACAGTAAATTTAGTATTTTGATTGATTGATTGATTGATTGATTTCAAGCACAAGTTGAAAATACAGGACAAAACACACAATTATTTCAAACTCATTACAGAAACAATAAGATGCATTGATTAGAAAATAGAAAACAAACAAAAATAAAATACACTTGTGTCACATTTGGTTCATTCATTCTTTGTGATTATTAACTAAAGTCAGTAGAGTTTGATTGATTGCTTGAAAAGGAGTGGGAAGAAGCGAATTTATATAATCCCACCCCTACTTGATTACTTCATTTAACTGTTTTGCATAATTATGTCTTCCGGTTGTTGTTGGTGTTTTTTTTTTCAATACATTCCCAATAGTAAAGTAAAGTGCTTGTTGATTATTGATTAATCTCGTAAAACATTATTTCAGTAAACAGTAACATCAATCATACATCATGTAACAGATATGTAAAAACTCACTGATTATCATCAAAATAAAATATATTAATGCAGAAAAATAATAATTACACATTGAAATCAAGTTTTCAAGTAACATTAGAGCTTATTGATCATTCTCTGAAAGAATTCTTGTATATTTTCATTAAACATTAATGATTCACACAATATGTAATAATCATTGATTATCATTAAACACATAATTACATGAATCATTGCTACATATTTAGGATCAATAAAGGAAAATTAATGCCATAGTGATTGTAAACTTATCAGTAATCATTACTGCATATCACATAACATAAAACTCTTTGATTGTATTAAAAAAAAAAAAACATTTTAACACCATAACTGATGGATTTTCAAAGGTCACTTTAAAAATGAACCTTTTTTATCCCCCTTAGCGTTTTTTTACCACTTGTTCTGCATTTCTAGTCATCAGCATTGTGTTGTGTGCGATTCAAACTGCAGGACTAATTTGTTGTAAATGCTCAAGAGAATTACATTTTGCTACTACAAAATATATGCAGACGATTTATATCTAAAAAAACCTCACATTGACTCAATCAGAGCAGAGATTAGCATCAGGACCTCGTCTCTTTACCTACAGAGCTTCCTGATCCGAATGCCCTTAAACTAACTCTGTTTAATCTGCCATGTAGTGCAATTATGTGTGAAGGTGGGTGTCCTTTCCTATAATCTTACTTTATTCTATTAAGAGCTTTTCTTTTGTGTTGGATCATAATACGAGTGTAATCTCAAAACTAAATGTGGTTCTGACTGTGTGACCCTCTATTAAACCAATCTGAGTGGTCTTTCAGGCTGTCTTAACGCATCGAGTTAAAGAGCCTGAAAATCCTGCAGGTTGTTGTTGGTGCAAAAAAAACAACACAAACTAAGCCCGTTCAGACAGGATGAGGATCTCCCCCTGCAGATATGAAATTACCTGGCCTCCTCTGCAGACATTAATCCTCTTTGAATGGAGTTCAAGATCTGTCAAAAAATGACAGATCAGATTATTGAGGCAATCTCTTTTTTTCTTTTTTTTGTTTTTTTAATACGGAAAGCCAACCATAAGACACACACATAGAGAAAAATATTTGAACCCTCCGGTTCATTAAAGAAAATTTCTCAAAAGAAGAACCAAAAAAAGTAATAAAGGAGATTGAAAGCTAATCAACAAAAGCCAGACACTGGTTTTGAATTGTTATTGAACTGAGTTATTAAGTAAAATGAAACAAACCTGCATGTGTGAATGTGTGTGGGAGTGATTATGAACCCGGCAACAGACTGGCAACCTGTAACCCCTATATACCCTGCCTTTACCCAACAGTAGCCAGGATAGGCTCCAACAGCTGATGGATGTAGACAGACTTGGGAAAAAAATATGGTTACCGTAAATTATTATAATGTTACACAATTTTTTTGAGGGAAACACCACAATCAAAGGATTTCTGTTACTTCTGCCCCCGTCTGCAGGTGTGTGGTCCACTCCTGCTGAGTAAATTGCTTCAATTGTTTCAGGTTTGGACGGAGGGGGCCTTTCTCAGCTTCCACGGATATTTAATAGGATTTAGATCTAGGTTCACAGAGGGTCACTACAGAATGGATTGGATGTTCTCAGGTGTTTTTGTTGTTAATGTTTTGGATCGTCTTCTTCGGGGGTCTGCAACCTTCAACACTTAAAGAGTCATTAGAGTCCATTTCTTACTGTGTAGAATCCAGACGGAGCCACAAACTCTACTTAAAGAAAATTAAGACGCTATTTTTTTTTTTAATGCTACTGCAGCTTTTATGATAAACTTACTTTAATTCTTACAAGTTAAAGATAAATATAAAGGGAAAAAAGCATTTAAAAAAAGAAATGGTTTCCAACATTCGTAGTAGGTTTGTATGACATCCTTTCAAAATAAATGTACCATATTTGATCATCTTAATGCAGCAGATGTAGGCAGTGTCATGTCAGCAGTGGAAAAAAAAACCATTTTATTTAACTAAGTGACCTGTACTTTATTTTTTAGACAATGAAGAACGCCTAAAATGCTTTAATTTTTCTACAAAAGCAAATTTGCCTTATATCAGTATGTTCCTTTAGTATGAATACTGGCTGTACACTAATCTCCAACTGATTTTTGATGGTAAAAAAGTCTGAAAAAAATCTGTCAAAATGTTTCAGTGTTATTATTATTTTTTATTTTATTGTTTAATCGTCTCTGGGTGTTGTCTCTCACTTTTATTTACTTTTAAAATTGTGATTTTATTTATGTATCATTATTATTATTACTAATGTTATTATTTCTTAATATTTATCTTTCTGGGAAGTTATGATATATTTTAATTTGTGAAAACTGTAAAACAAGGTTGAAATAAAAGGTAAATTGCAAAAAAAACCCAAAAATGTTTTAGCGCAACTTTTATTGGTTAAACCTTTATTTAACCAGGTATGCTATAAAGAACAAATTCTTATTAACAACAACAACCTGGGCAGAAAAGAAACACAAGGGTAGAAAAAAACATCACAATTCATACAATAATTTACATCACTAAAACTATTCAGTCATAAGATAGTTTGGCAACGAAAAGTTTACATAAAAGACATCTTTAATCAAGACATGCATGATTTAAAAACTGGGATTGATACAAAGGTGCTTTAGTTTAGTACTTTTTGAAGGTCATTCCAGTCTTTTGCTGCTGCATGTTGGAAAGATAATTTTCCATATTTTGTTTTTATTTTAGGAACACTTAGCATTATAAGCTGGGCTGAGCATGTCATAGGGAGTCATAGAAGGTTGTAGCTAATTTAAAAGATAAAGTGGAGATAGAATATTTTTTGGCACCTGGTGGTATTTAAGACAGAAGAGGCCACAGGCCGGGAGCTGGTTGGGTCGGGTTGTTCTGTTCTCTTTTACCCTTTTTGTCTTCAGCAGTCTTAGAAAGCTGGGTTTTGTTATTTTAGTTTGGACCTTGATCGTCTTGGTTTGTTTATTTATTCTCTTTAGGTAGATTTTGGTTAGGCATCCCTTAGCGGGAGCTGCTGACTCCGACTGTCGACATGGCCGGGTCAACAGTCTCCCTGCCTTATTTTATGTTTGGCCAAGGTTCCAATCCCTATTGGTTTGTATTTTTGTTTTAATTAGAACGCAATTATGTCTTTTTGTTCTTTCTTGTTTATTTAATAACCTGTTCCTTTTACTCTTACTGGTGTCCAGTTTTTATGTTATTGTCCCCTTTTGAATTCTAGACCTGAGCCAGATGTGCCTGTTGGGGATGTGACATCTTCCATCTGTGAGCGTTGTGGTTTTGGTCGTCAGTTTTATGTCCCATGGTTCTTGTCATGTTCTGTTTGGAGTTTTCCGTTGTCAGTCACACCGGGTTAATGTTGATGATCATACACAGCTGTTTTCACAAAACACTTTAATCACCAAAATTGAAGCGTGACACACGGGAAACCAACAGAACATCGTGAGGGCTCCCTAAATACTTGGATCATTATTAACTAAATAAAAACAGCTGCAGCCAATCAGGAGCGCAGAAGCTTACAACACCAAAACACTAAAGACCATTCCTGCTTCTCGTTGCCTTCATCAGTGGTCTTCTTCCATAGATTCCTCCACACTGGCTCAAATAGTGTTAGATGATATCATAAACATTGATATCTAAGTTTGTCTTAATTGTCTTCTTAAATGTTTTTTTTCTTTCTTTTCTGTTATCAGTGCCACAACATCATCTTGAAAGTCTTTGTGTTTGTTCCATGGTCATTGTGGTTATCACATCTCACCAAAACAGCACAAAGACTGTTTGTTGTCAGTTTTTAAATTTTGTCAATCTTCAAGAAAAGAATGAAAACTAAATTAATTTCCAACTTTCAAGGCGTAAAGAAGAAAAAAGCTCTATACGTTGGCTAAGGCAATTTTCTAAGAGCACTTTATACCCTGTCTGATTTACGGTTTTACTGTTTTATTATTGTTTTCTTCTCCATTTGTCAGTTGCTTTGTATAAAAGAGTCAGCCAATAACTTAAATCTTGATCTAAACACACAAAAATGACAGTTTTTAAGTTTGAAGATCCTCATGATGTTGAATAGAGAACCACCTTTGTTCAAGATTCTCCATAGTTTTCCAAAATATCTGCATCATTTTTTCTTGTTTGTTTCATTTATTCATTACAGTCCCACTCAGGCCCGATCCGAATTCTTCCCTTTTCCCTCGCCCTCCATTTGAAGAGGTTTGTGAAGTGTAAATATTGTCAGGAGTAAACATTTTAATATCCTCCTCCCCAAGAGGAGGGATAAAGACCCCTCCCCCACATGGGGTTCTGCGTTGAGCTGTGCCGCGGAGGATAAGCAAATTTCTACACATAGATGCGCTCTTAAAAACAGTTGTTTGCATTCAAATGTAAGTAATGACTTTTTGTTGTAGCGTGACCTTTTTAAAGTTATAAAACCGCTGTTTTTATGTTCAAGCACTTGACGCTCCATGCTAAAGCTAGCTAACAGGCGAGTATTGGTGACATTTACAACCTGAAACACTATTTTTCCATAAGTCTCTGTTTGGAGGGCTAAATTTAGGGGAAGGGAGAGTGTTTGATTGGAAAAGGCATAGAGAGATGAGAAGAATTTGGATTGGGCCCAACTTTATTTTATCAGTTGTAAAATCATTCTCAGCGGTCTTTTAATGTGATTATACAGTTTTTAGCAAAGGTAAAAAAAAACAAAAAAACTGTGTTGCTTTTTTAGACATAATTCCTGCAGAGTCATTAGAAATTTGTCTCAGAGTTGTGGGGGGAACTGTTAGCTCAGAGGTAACCCTTCGTTGATATCCCAACACCACTTTGTTTATACTCTATCCCACTAACTTACAGCCCCTGACAACCCCATCCTAACATTAGCATAGCCAAAAAATGACAAGTAATGTTTAGAATTATCCAGCCGTACAGTTTTAAACCAGATTCCAGCTCAGACGAGGAAGACAAAGACGTACATGGATCTATTTGTCATTGGATGGATCAGAATAGAGTGGAGAAAGGAGACTTTGACAGTTACTGCATCACAAACCTGAGCTTTTTCAGTTTTTATCTGCTTCTGATCTAACACGATTTGAATAAAAAAATACTCAGGAACACAGTTTTAATCTTAAAAATCTTTGTGTGTCCTCCATCATTAGAAAAAAACTACAAGAACGTTTAAAAAAAACACAAAAAATTGAATTTTCATTTAAGTATGTCTTTGAAATTATGTTAATCACTAATTCAAAATCAATATCTGATTTTCAATTGTTGATTTTTCATTTCATTATTTTGTCATATTGAAGGTATTTCAGTATTTCATTTATTAGCAGAAAAAGTTCCTTCAACTTTCTCCTTGTCTGTATCCAGACGCAAAAATTTCTCCTAGCAAAAGAACAAAGACAAAAGAACAGCTTTCAAATGTCGGCAGATTGTGAATTAATAATTTATTTTAAAAAAAGGCAGTTGAATGCTTTTAACAGCATTGTCCATTCACACGCATGTGTGCAACAAAGTGGCATCAGTGTGAGTCAGGCAAAATCATTTCATGTTTGGTCACTAAATCTCAGATGCAATTAGCTATCTCCCTTCCTCCATTATCTCCTCAAGTTTCTGTCTCAGGAGATAAAAAAAAAAGTGTGTGTGTCTGCATGCATGTGCATGCATGTGTGCAAACGAGAGACAGATACAGTCTTCTTGGGAGACACACTTAATTACAGAGAAAATCTGAACCCAAATAGACAGACGCTGGTTCTGGTTGCTCAAAGTAGAAGCACTTAAAAGACGTCTAGACAAAGCCTCAGATGGACGAGTGCCAATGCTCAGGTGAACTCACCTCTCTCACATCCAACTCAGGAGAAGTATGCAGCAATTTAAATTGTTCCTGTTGGAGTGCCTATTATCACCTTGCAGCCTCGCCCCAATGCAGAAGCGATAATGAGATTTCCACAGATAACAGAAGTTGGCGGAAAGCAGTATAGTCAGTCAAACTGTTCAGTGTGTATTTTATGGCTTTATATGAAAGAAAATGAAAATTAAACATTTCTTCATTTACCAAATCTTCATTGGTCTCAGATTGCTCCTAAATTACCTTTTTCTTTACTTTCAAACAAATTATAGGAGAGGTATGGTGCTAATTAAGATGTAATAGAAGTTTTATTAAATTCCATATTTGATTCAGAGATCTTATCATACACAAATAATGTAAATGTGTCAAGGGTGAGTCAAGCACATGAATACAAACAGGAAAATGAAAGGGAAAAAACTCAAATTAGAACAAAATGGTACAAATTGGCCTTCAAAGCTGAAGAACTGTATTAAAACCTTGGACATAACATAAAGTAGCGATGTTATGTGATTAATTTTCTTGTGTGATTAATTAATCGTGACTTGTATCTATTTTAAGTGCAAACATTTCAACCTAATAATTGCCGTAAAAAGCCTCATTTTGAGATAATTTGTATTTTAATTCATGACATTTTGGCACAGTATAAAACATCAAATCAAAAAGCTAAAATATAGACTATATAATAGACTTCAAACTTTTACTTTTACAACAATAAGGGATATTTTCTTTCAATCTCTGCCAATTGAGAAAAAAAAAATAAAGCATGCTTGAATTTAACATATAAAAACAGTAAGAAACCCTTTGCTTAGCAATCCAAAAAATATTGACCACAAACTTCTTATTAATACCACAATACATGTTGACATACCTTATTTCGAAGTTCACTGTCCTCCACATACCTTATTACTGTATGATAACAAACGCCTCGTCAGGCTTTATCCCTAACAGAACAGCCGTGGCGTTGTGGGCTTGTTTTAGGTTAGTTCTGTGAAAACTAATAAGTCGCACATTACAAAGCGGCAACGCAGCGTGTGCCCCCTACACAGTTCACAGACAAGAGGCACAGACCATAGTAGGGGGTGTCCAAAGTCTGTCCTCGAGAGCCGGCCTCCAGCTGGTTTTCTGTAGCGTGACTTTAAGGTTGTTAGGAATCAGAGTTCTGTCTCTCCGTCTGGCCACCAGCAGGAGCCATCTCCAGAGAACTGACTGCACTTCATCTCCCAGCAGCCCCAGCCCACAGTTCCTGGATGCTGCTCAGCTGTCTCCAATCTGACAATCACCCACCTGTAACAATTCACCAGGATCACTAGCTAGTTACTCAAATAAATAAACACACAAAAGAGGTTAAGCAACAAAATAGTTTCTTAATGTGGTCAAAAAGGTGAAATTATGTGAAAACTTCAACTCAAAATCTCAGGCATTATCTTTAACAATCCATATGTTCATCAAATAGTCCACACAAAATCAAACATTTCAGTCCCGCATCCCTCAGTTCAGTCCAAAATAAGTTGAAATCCACTCCGGATCTTCAAAAAAAAAAAAAAAAAAATCCCCCAAAAAAACCCAAAATGATTCAAAAAATTAAATGTCCCTAAAGCGATCGCTGAGTTTCTGGTATACCAGTAAATAAAAAAAAAGGTTTGATCTCACCCGCTACTCCGGGGACTTGACGCGGCCTCTCGCAGCAAATCCTCTTATGTGGCAATCACAACGCCCGTTGAGTGCTGCGGGTGTCGGGTCTCCCGGTGTCGCTTCCGTTGCTTTAATCCGTCCGTTTTCAGTGCTGGCCACGGTGGATTCTTTCTTTTGGCGATCCAAGCGCTCCGCTTGCTCCGATGCTCCCTCCAAAGACATCCACCTGTGGAGCTGTCAGCCGCGGCCTGAAGGTGTGGAGAGCAGATCCGTGCACCACGCCCCTCTACCTGGGAT
Source organism: Oryzias javanicus (assembly GCA_003999625.1). Lineage (NCBI taxonomy): Eukaryota > Metazoa > Chordata > Actinopteri > Beloniformes > Adrianichthyidae > Oryzias > Oryzias javanicus. The sequence continues at coordinate 28,379,046 of CM012443.1, forward strand.
TCAGGGGAAGTCAGCTGGGCTCCAGCTGTGCCGACTTCCCCTCCTTATATAGTCTTTTGCCGAAAGTTTTTTCAATTATTTGGTTTCATTTTCTTTTGTTATGAATAATAATTTACAATAAACATAAAACAGGCAACCACAATCTTTTACAGCAGGAATAAAAGGTGTTAAACAAAACATAAATTCATCACTTCACTTCAGAATTTTTTCTATGCGTTTCGTTACACCTCAGTGTAATGTGACACCGTCACTCACCTGCGAAGTATTGTTTGTGCCATCCTGCCTGCATTACCAAGCGTTTCTGGCCCCGCTTCAACCGTTTGCCTGCTGCCTGCCCTGACCCTCACATGGACCCTGACTACTCTATTCACTGTTTAGACGAGATTTCACGATTATTAATTTTAAGATGATACAATTTGCTTCTTAATCTGGAGTGATTGGGGAGTCTGAGGGGGAAACGAGTCTCTGCAGAGGCCAAGTAACCCCTGAAATCTAAAGCCAGTGGAGTTTGAGAAAGTCAAATCTAACAAGTGACTGCTGGCTGAAAGGACAAGTTGGGGTAAACATTCTGTCAGCACATCTTCCTCGCACCTTCATCGCTTTGCAGAGTTGTCAGCATCTCCATCTGCCATTCAGCACCAACCTCAGTTTGTTTTCACCCTGCTGTCATGTGACATGATGAAGATACAGCATAACAAATCCAGTTTGACTTTGTGTTTGGTTCTGAAAGATGAAGAGAGAAAAGTCTTGAAATGGAAAATAGCCTGCAGTAAACTGCAGAGCAGCGTGTTGCTGAGAACTTCCTTACAATATTTGAGAAACTATTACCCCCAACATATTTCTGCACGACTCCTCCTCCATCCATCAAGCTTTCTTCCTGTCCTGTCATACACACTTCTTTTTAATTTCTGACCTCCTGGACCTTCTTCTCATTTTTCATCTCCTCTCTTTTGCTGCCTCTTTCCATTCAGTATCATGAAAGAGGAAAATAGTAAAAGATTCATCTGCATGAAAGAATCTAATTGTATAAAGTGAACATCTTTCTCTTAAGGTTCATTAACCACAGACAGTTGAGGACTGTTCTTCTAAAGATTTTGTTCTTTTGTGCTATTCATCCAGAACTGGATCCAAAAGAAACCGTCTAACAACGGTCTCATCCTCACCTGCTTTCTCATCAAAGTGAAGGCCAGGAGATGCTTTACCGGAGTGTCCTGAGTCTGAACAAAGGGTCCTTCCAACTTTGATAAAAATGGGTTGAGCAGTTCTACTATTATCTACAAGGGAGCTTGTTATAAAAGCTAATGAATGAGTACAGCAGCAGAACCAGAGTTATGCCTTAGTCACATGCACCAGTTTGCGCTGCAGGTTTTAGGTTGTCCAGGTCCGTAGAGGCTAGCAGACAGGTGCGGTCACACAGGTGTGTCCAGATCATTAATATGTATCACTGGATTGGCCCTCACGTGACAGACATTACTATGAATTGAGTTTTCCCGAGTGAAGTATAAAGGAGGTCCAAATAAGTACGCAAAGAACCGCAAAAGCAGACGAAGTGTTTTATTATTCCCTTCAAAAACCAAAATAATCCAATCAAGAGGAATCCCATTTTGATAGAGAGAAATCAGGCTGGGAAGTTTATGCTAAAGTGGGAGCTAGCGAGTAGCATGCTAGCTTACATTTATTTCAATGTGTGCTGTTTTAAAACAAGGTTGATGTCATTCCCACATGTTGACATGTGACCAGCACAAAAATTGATGGAAATTCCTGCTGGCCACCTTAATATGTGCGGCCAAGATGCCGATTGCTGCATTGCCCGCATATTTTTTAAATGCGTCCGAGGCTGCATGTTGCAACCGATTGCACTTATTTTATTTATTTATTTATTTTTTTAAGAAAGTAAGTATTCGCATGTAATTTTCTATAATAGTACTGCTAGAGTTGAACATCTTTCTTGGTCGGACGGACCGGAGGAAGTCCAGCAAGAATCTGCAGCGCTCACTTTCTGTCCAGTGACATAAACACTGATGAGAGCAGATGAGAGATGTTAATGCAAACGTAACAAAATGTGGAGTTTCTAAGAGTTTTATTCCATAATGGTAGATTTTGACAACTTGTTTATCTAATTTTGTTTGAGTGTTAGAGGGTTTTTTTTTCTTTGTACAGCACTTTGAGATGTTTTAATGAGAGTTTTGTCAATTAACTTAGTAAAGTTTATCAGCCATTCATAACATTTGACTTCATCAATCTTCCTCCTTTTTGGGCTTGGGTGAAAAGCATTAACAAGCTCAGCTATGTAGGGTTTAGCATTTAGCCAAAATCAATAAAACAAGGACATTTAGAAGCTGTTAATTTGATGTCAATGCCTTTCCTGTGGCAGTAGAAGGTGCAGTTCTTCCACTATTTACGCGTAAATCTCTATAGATGATAAATATTTAAATTTACCACAAGATCAATCATTTTCCAAAATTTAATTCTAGCCATATTTGGTAAAAATCAGTTGAGAAATGAGGGAACTAGCTTGATTTTTGTGGTTGATGTTTGCCTGTCCTCCACCGAAACAGCAGCGTTCTGTCGACAAGACTCAATGCGCAAATCTCTGTGTATAGCAGCAAATAAGGTCCAATCCAGTAATATATATAAATGCTCCAGACATACTGATTATTCTATTGAAGCCTAAACACTATTTTCTACTAATAATAAAAACTGTGAGTACATAAAGGCCTTCAAACTGATCAGGTGAGCCTCTATTAACCTTTCTAAACATTTTCCAACAATGTTGTTACTATTTTACCCCTTTTTTTCACTTTCCCATCAAAAGATAATGCCAGAGTAAAAGACAAATTGGCCAATTCTAAACAGCATGACAACAAGAATTAAAGTGCTGAACAGAGTTCAAGTGAAATGCAGAGAACAGCTTGAACTGAAGTAATATTCTCAGATCACCAGGAAGAGAAAAAGAAGTAGTAGAATGAAGAGGACGAGAGGGACTTTTATGACTCAAGGACACTGAGAGCTCACAAGTTAAAGTTTGATGACTAATCCTTCTCTCTGCTTTTCTCTCTTTGGGCATCAGGAGGACCCTGTGATGGGAGAAAAAGCTCCTTTTTGAATGTCAGCAGATTTAGAAAATGGCACCAAAACAGACCAGTGCAGCACCAGTTGTGGTAATGTTTATTTTCTCAATGCCACTTTTCCAAGTCATTCTTTGAATAAAAATGGTTGAACAAACATGCACTCGCAGCCAAACCACAGATCAATAAATGGGTCATGCACAGGAAATCTGTCCATGACGCAAACAAATCTGAAATCCACAAGGCAGAAAGAGGACACGGATACAAGGTCAGACTCCCTCATGGACTGGAGCTCAGGTAAAATTGGGGTCACATCCACAATTGGGGTTTGAACTAGAAGGCAGACAGAAGCAATCTAAAAACCCTAAAAAAAATTCTGAGCACTTCACTACAGTAATCAGCTTAAATCTGCTTTTCTAAATTTCAGAATCCACAGGAATTATGCATAAACAGTTGAAGAAATGTAGTGTACAGACGGATGTCAAATCTGGAGCTAAAACTCAGGTGTTAAAGAGTTAACAAAAATTGAAAAATGAAAATGAAAGAAAAATTGAGTATTAAAGAAACTAAGGGGGCAAAACTTTGTGTTTTTGAACAGGTAAACGCTGAAAGTTGTGTTAGAATGAGCATTTGATGTTCAACCAGCCAAACCAATCATGAAAATCACAAACAGAACTTCTGTTGGCCTGGATAGATGAGCATGAACTTTGACAGAGAAAACCGAAGACTTGACCTGCATGATGGAAACGAGGAAGGTGGATGTTCTCTGTGTTAAAAAGGCTAAATGGAAACGGATCAAGACTTATAGATTAGGAGCAGATTCCAGCAGTAACATCTCGTAGGAGAAGAGATACTGAAAAGCTTTTCAGCTAAAATGTTTCAGAAGGTGAAGATAATGTCAGGTAGGGGGATGACTCTGAAGCTGGAAGTTGTAGGTCTGATGGTGAATGCTGTTAGTGGATGTGCCTCTCAGGTAGGATGTAAGCTATTGGAAAAAGTAAAAAAAAAAAAGAACTAGTGGAAGATAAATAAGGAGATCCAGGGTATCTCAAGACTAGAGTGGTGACTGGGGCAGACTTTCACAGACATGCTGGTGAGGGGAAACAGCTGAAGAATTTGGCTTTTAGGACCGCAAACAGTCCAGACAAATGATTGTCGGCATCACCAATAGAACGGAAATAGCAGTGGTGAAGACATTTTTCAGAATCGAGAGAGCGTAGAGGAAATATGTGAGTGGAGGAAGGAGTACACAAGCTTGTGCAGATGTTGTGTTCCAAAACAAATCAGTGACTACAACATCGTTGCAGGGGAGGCTACAGCCAGACAACATGGTATGGTGGTGTGTAGGATTATTCTGGTGGTGAGGAAATTATACCAATGTTAATTACAAACTAACCTAAAAGGTTGAAGTTTATAACAAACAATGATAGATGCATTGAGAGCAATTCAAACCAAAATAACATTCATTTAACCTTTATTAGATCTGGTGTCTACATGCATGGACATCACATTTTGGATTATTTTACTGTAATATTTACTTCTGCTGAACTGGGGCCCTGGGACTAAGTCTGTAAAAGAGTTAGATCTAATAGTAGTTTGTGTCTAAATAGGATAAAATTGCTACTCTGCCATTGAAATTAAAGGACTTGGAGAAGAAAAAGTTTGCATTGTTGGTGAGGGTTTGGTTTTGAAGCATGTATTTTCTTTTTTTTTCAAATTCAAGTTTTATTCACAAAGCATATTGACAACAAACACTTTTAGATACAGAAATTGTTGCTTTGCTTCATTTTTTCCCCCCTCCCTTCTTCTTTCTCCCTCTCTTTTAAATAAGAACACAAAAAAAAACACACAAAAAAAAAACCTGGGTGTGCAAAGAAGGGTAGCCAAGTTTCTGAAATATATATTAACATATTTTTATATTCCAGTGTGCAGAAATAAGGACTTTTTTCATTTTTTTCCTTTCTTTTCTTTTCCTTTCTTTCTTCAGTCTTCTTTACAAAATAAAAGCATCAACATGTTTTACATATTCCGTCCACTTAGTCCAGATCCTGTAAAACGTATCCATATGCAGTTTAACTGAAAAAGACAGTTAGTTAGTAGTAAGCATGTATTTTCATGTAATGCATGACGCAATTACCAAGAATTTTCAGAAACTTGATTAAACTTCTGGTAAAATGTGTTTTGGGGACTGTCAGGTGTGTCAGTAAAAAGGTTTTTGCAAATGGATGGAATTTCTCCTGAAGGTAGGGAAGTTATGGAAGGTAAACAAGTGACTCAAGCACACCCAAAGCCACCATGTTTGACCATCAAATAAGACTTTGTGGCTCTAAATCTGCTGTGCCATGTAGGCAGGAACATTGTGATGTGGGATTAGTTGTACACATCCATGCTACTTTAAAGCCTAGACAATAAGGTGATAAAAAATGGATGTTAAAAATATATATATATTTTAGAAAATGGAAAAAAAAAAAAAAAAAAAAAAAAATCGAACTAAGCTGAATATTTCTTAAAACCTATTTTTTTGATCAAACTCAGTCTCGTCCATTTCAATATGGATGAATTGTCTAAATTGTATTTTAATATGAGGCTATAGAAGTGATCAAAAAATTATTCTTGGTGAAATTCTTGAATGAACAAAGGATCACCAAAAAAAGAAAAAAAAACTTCCAAAAACCTGTCAATTAATAAAGGATAATGCCTTCATGTAATTTTCATCATTTTGTGAATGATTTGAAACTTTAGCACAATGATGAAACTTAACTTTTTTTTATTTTAGTACAAATATTAATGTCTAAGTTTAAAACTGTAAAATGAAGCAAGGCTGGAAAAAAACAGAATATTTTCCATCAGCATTTCTGAAGAACTTTATGTATTTGTATTTGTAAACTTTTAAGCTCTCTTTTCATCAAGAGATTTTCTGTTCATGAAATAATTCAATCAGTTTGCTAGTATAAAACACTTCTCACTAATGTTGCAGTAGGATGGAAAAAAAAGCCTTTTTCTTTGAATCTGAGCATGACATTCCCAGCACACGTCCTCCCTTACATTAATGAAGGCATCAAGGACACGAGGCGGTCAGCTGTGTGTGCATGTGTGTTTACTCGTTTAATTTAAAGGCTCTGCAGAGAAAGCTAAGTCATTATGACTGGATCTCGCAGCCTCTGTGTCAGTGTTCAAACATGCAGTTGAGCAAAAGCCAACAGCCGTGACTGAGCGGAATACTAAACAGGGCTTCACAGAGCAGCGTGACGGACACATCTCCATGAGGTCAAAGACACGTACAAGACGAGCGGCGAGACGGAGAGGTGGAAGAGGAACACGACAAACAGAAGCATGAAAGGAGAAGGAATGAAAGTCAATCAAAGTGTCACCTTCTACCACAGGCTGGCAGCTTGTAAACCTGAAGCTGCTTTCTTTCACTTCATGAAGGGCTTACAGATCTGTACATGAGTGTCGCCTAAAATAGACAGACACACAGAGCTAATGGGCACACAAGGTTTTAACTAAATTCCCAGTGAAGCACTAAACATTTTTTTTTAAGATTCGGAGGATCAGGATCGTGTGCTTTGTTGTTTGAGGGAAAGCAAAGGGTGAAATTTCGAGAACTGAGGCGCTCCAAAAAGCAGTATTGATCTGGCTAAAGATAGGCTGCTGGTAAACCAGACCGCAGAGTGAAATGAGAAACAAACAATCAATTCTTCCAAAATATCCTAATTTCAAACGGATTTAAAATATATAAGAGCAATACAAATGAGAAAATGGGAATCAAGAAAATTGGGTAAATTTTTACATTAATCTTATTTGAAGTGATTTCAAAGTCAACTAAAATGTTGTGTTGTCATTTGATTTTTTTTTTTTTTTTTTTTGTGCAATTAATTAATGATGACCTGGAATTACAGTTTGCAGTCCCTGGAAGAAATCATGAATTCTGGGATATTTTTCATATATTATTAATTTTAACACAAAGGATTTGTGAAGCCTGTATTGTCAAAAAAAAAAAAAAAAAAAAAAAAAAAATCAGTTTGTGAAATCATAATGACAACAGAAACTTCCCAAATGACCCTGTTCTACAGTTTACATACCCTGATGACTTTGTTCTGAAAAATTGAACAGAAGCTGATAGAAAAGGGTTTGAATGGCAGCTAAAGGTAACTAACCTCACATGTGACTTGTAACAACAAAACATTCTCATCCCCAACTCGTCACATGTTGACGTTTGGTTAAAGACCACTTAGACTTGTTGGGTGTCCTCAACTCGCTTTTTTTTCTCTCTCTTTTACCTGCTGCCTGTTTAAATTAAATCACAGGTCCCCAACCCTTGGGCGAACTGGCAAACCTGAACTGGTTTACGGCTTGAACCGACTCCGCGACGCGGAGCGCTGCGGTACCCAAATCTGGTGTCCTAACCTGGCAATGGATGAGGTACCCGAACAGACATGATACCAGATTGAAACCGGTGTGGGTTCCACATAAGCTCGGCCTGCAAGAGCGGCTCGGGGGCTTGCACATGGATGATGTATAAGATTGTGATTGGTCCGGACCATTCGACCACTGTCATGTGACACGGGAAATGACACACTTCCGCCATAACAATGCACCGATTCTTCCCGAGTAAAGAACCGAGGAGGTCCGAACAAATACACAAAGAATCACAAAAGGAGAAGGGATATTTGCAATCAGTCGCAAAAACCTTGAAAACAAAATAATCCGATTGAGGGGAATCATCACAGGATAATGATCGCTATTTTAATAGAGAGAAATCAGGCTTAGAAACGTGACGTTTGAGCTAAAGTGGGTGCTAGCGATTAGCATGCTAGTTTTAGAAAGTAATTATTCGCATGTATTTTTTCTAAATACATCCTGCCAATGTTGAACTTCTTTCAGGTCGCACAGACCAGATGAAGTCCCGCTAGACTATGCAGCGCTCGCTTTCTGCTCCGTTACACAAACACTAACGAGAGCAGATGAGCAGTCAATGCCACTAACTTTTCTTTTTTTTCTTCTGCCTTTCTTCTTTTTTTTTTTTTAATAAACTTTATTGTAAACATGAGTTTGAGTACAGAAAACTGCAAATTAGCCAACTCGTTTGTTACAGTTGTGTGACGTCATCACTAGTCGCAAGCCCCCGAGCCGTTCTTGCAGGCCGAGCATATGTGGTACCTACACCGGTACCGTTACTCTGGTACCGCGTCCCAAAGGTTGCAGACCCTTGTTTTAAAGAACAGCCAGCACGTCAAAAAAACAATGTTGGCAATCCATGTGTGTACACATGAGGACTTGGAGTTTGTTTTCCTGCAGACACTTGTCGAGGCACTGTCTGTCTAAATTCCTACCCCAATCCCCAACTACTAAAAATCTATATAGTGCAGTAATATCTACTGCCCTGGATTTTAAAAGCAATGTAGGCATCATGCTCATTATTTTTTTTTTTTTTTTTAAATGGCAAGTATGACAGATTTCATAAAGAGAAAATCGAATCAATATGAGCATTTTACTTATGACTCCACTGTGTGCTAGTATGATGGGTATAAATAGAATTGTACATCCCAAAGATGGTATGTCCCAACGATGAGGGTATGGCTGAATTAGATTATTTAATTTTTAAGTTAATATTTACATTTTGACAAATACTAAACAGCAGAAAGATTTTTTTTCTATTTTTATTCAGTTCATTAAAATATTAAGCGGGGTTTTTTATTGCTAATGAATTGGTTTGTCTGGGAGATTGTTCCGGGATCGACTGGTTAAGACTTCACCCGCCACTAGGGGGAGTCGCGCAGTTCCTCATCATTGCAATAAACACCTGCATGAGGAACACACAGAAATCACTCTTGTGATTCTTTCTCCCCTGTTTTCAGGGGTGTAACACTGATGTTAAAAAGATTGATGGTTTATTTGAAAAATTACATTTAAAAAATGTTTTTTTCAGAAAAATTCTTCATTGTAGTCATCAATGTAGTTTTCTGCAAAGACTTCTGGGAAGTTTCCAGGGCACTCCATTTTGGAATTGGATAACACTACAAAATGGTGAACGCACTACATTGTCAGGGTTGGTGGATGAAGGACCTAAATGCAGAGACTAAACTTGTTGGCAGAAACATAAACATTTACTAAATCAACTTAAACATGGAAAACCAGGAGAAACAGAACATAGACACGCAGATGACCTGACAATGAGAACTGAAAACCAGACACATAAATACACTGAGGCTGATTAACTAAATGAAGACAGCTGTGGATGATTAACCTGAACTTGGTGAAACTGACAGAGAAAACAGAACATGACAAAACATAAGCACTGAATCATGACAGTAAGTAGTGAAGGAATTCGGACACACCCACTGAAAACAAAGTTAGACGCATTATCAGCTGAGTTCAAATAAAACATTCATGCAAGTAAACAGTTGGACATTTGTTTTGTATTTAAGCAATTTATAGATTAAAAATTCGATTAACACAAAAATAAATAAATAAAACCATGGTAATTTGTTTGTAATTAATAAACCATGATTAACGTAATAATTTGAAACGCCCACTAAAACGACACATTTTCTTTATTAAAAAGAGAACGGGGGATCCTAAAGTCCAGTCGTGCCAAATTTGATGCCAGTACCACAAAATGCACAATTTGTCTGGAATATCAACCGAATTGGCTCTGATAAAATGGTAAATGGCGTATACTTGTATAGCGCTTTCTACCCTCCTTCGAGGGCCCAAAGCGCTTCACAGTCACAGACCCATTCACCCATTCACACACACATTCATACACTGGTGGTGGCTCTGCTGCCGGACACTGGCGCCAACCTCCCACCAGAGGCAATTTAGGGTTCAGTGTCTTGAACTTTAGGGTTCATAGGCCTTTCAGGGACTGTTCTTCAGTGGTTCACCTCCTACCTCATTGAGAGACACTTTATGGTAAGCATGGACACATATTTTTCTGGGGTTCACAAAATTAAATATGGTGTGCCACAGGGCTCTGTCCTTGGCCCCTTGCTTTTTAACATCTACATGCTTCCCCTGGGGAATGTCATCAGGAGGCACAACATCAGCTTTCACAGCTATGCTGATGACACCCAGCTGTACATAGCTATGTCTCCTGATGACACAAGGCCAATAGAAGCACTTTTTAACTGCATTATAGATGTAAAATCATGGATGGCAAATAATTTTTTGCAGCTGAACCAGGAAAAAACTGAAATTTTAGTTATCGGTCCTGAAGCCAAGAGAGAGAAACAATGTCTGAAACTTAAGGAACTTTCATTAAGTTGTTCAGAAACGGTCAAAAACTTGGGCGTTACTTTTGACTCAAAGCTAACGTTCATCCCTCACATTAAACATGTGGTCAAAACAGGTTTTTATCATCTGAGAAACTTGGCTAGAGTCCGCCCACTTCTCTCTCTTGCTAATATGGAGATGCTGATGCATGCTTTTATAACAAGTAGAATCGACTACTGTAACGCCCTGCTTGCTGGTCTTCCAAAAACAAACATTAAGAACCTTCAGCTTCTTCAAAATTCTGCTGCAAGAGTTCTCACCAGGACCAGGAGGCGGGCCCACATCACCCCAATTTTAAAATCCCTGCATTGGCTCCCCATAAGCTTCAGGATTGATTTTAAGATACTTTTAATGGTTTTCAAATGTCTTAACGGTCTTGGGCCTTCTTATTTGTCTGATCTTTTAGTCATTTATGAACCCTCGCGGACCCTGAGATCCTCTGGCTCTCGTCTACTGGTCATTCCTACAGTGAAAACCAAAACTCATGGAGAGGCATCTTTTCAGTATTATGGACCTCGTTTGTGGAATGATCTGCCAGAGGACCTGAGGGCCGCAGAGAGCATACATGCTTTTAAGAATAGGCTCAAGACTCATCTTTTTAACCTTGCTTTTAGCTAATTTTGCTACTTTTATCTGTTTATCTATTTTATCATGTTTTATGAATTTACATTAATTTATTAATAATTGATCTTAATATTCCTTATTTTATTGTTTTATTGCTAATTCCTTATTTTATTGTTTTATTGTTAATTCCTTTATTACCTTTACTTTGTTTTTTCTTTTATTCTCATTTTACAATTGTATTCATTTTTAAATTTTATATCCAGTGCTTCCTCAATTGGGCCTCTCTCTCTCTGGGTCAGCTGCGGTTCAGCTGTTGCGGCTCTGGATGGGGACCTGCATCACCGCCTAGCTGTGGTGAGGCGGGACCCCGCCTGTGAAGCTGCATTTGGCTGGCTTTGCGGCTGTTCATTGAGAGGGAGGTCCCAACTATTAGTTTCGCAGAGTCAATTTACGTGCTCAGCCAATTTTTCTATTTTCCTTTTGTATCATTTCTATCGGTTAGGGAGTGGGTGGTGGGAAAGGGATTAGGGTATTGTGGGCTGGTTTGGAGCAGGGGGCTTTATTTTAATTTAAATTTTTACCTGTTTTTATATTATGTATATTGTTTGCTTTTAATGTAAAGCACTTTGTGTTATTTTTATATGAAATTGCTTGGTCTAATTAAAGATTGATTGCAGTAATAGCCCAATGGATGATTTTCAACACTTCGGGCGGCAAGGAGTCGAACCCAGCATCTTCCGATCCTGGGACGGCTGCCCTACCACTGCACCACGGCCGCCCAAAAGAGAGACAAAAGAGACACACACAAACACACTTTGCTTGAAAACAAAAAACTTCCCATCAACCCCTCTAACCTCCTCGAATCTCTTGGCATTCCCAGTAACATTGTCAGACACGGCTTTGGTTCTTGATGTTCCCCATCTGCAGCACCTTTTGCACGAGATCAGACGTTTAATATTGCACCCATAATCCATTGAGCCTTATTGTCTGAAAAATATGGTAATTGAATCTGATTGTTACATTAATGCATTTATTCTACGCCAAAGCGGCTGTAAACATTGTTTTCACTTCATGTTTTGCTGTCAGATTTTACTACAATAGCTGCCAGGAAAATCCTAAAAATCCTCCTTTTATCATATTACCTACATTTTCTCTGGTCTCTAATATCTTTAAATTAGCTTGTAATGGGGTTTCAGTTTCCAAGACGGATGGAAAAGCATCAAAGCAATATTTCATATAAATTGAGCAATTATCATCAGTCTTGGCCATAACTTCCCTCAACTGGTGATTTATGTCTCTCTGATATTATTGTGTACTCGACTGCAATTGATTATGAACTGATTGTTTTTCAAGAGGGTTGATAAAATGAGGCCAACAGAAATGTCTCCCCAGCTTTCAGAGACCCACCGGGGACCCGATAATCTGTTAACGAGAGAAAATCCCGCTCTGAGCAGAAAGGGTAAGCTTCAAATAAACAATAAGATCTATTTGAAAGAATAACAAAAAAACAAAAGAAGATTTACAGAGAAGCTGGATGAGCAGTTGTTGTGTTTAGGTGGATCAGGCGGGATAAGAACAGATCAGCTCTTCATAATTAGAGAGAAAACCAGATTTCTGGGAATTTTTCTACATTTACATGGTTTGTTGATTAAATAAACCAAGCCTTGGATTTGATATGTCCTTCAGGTTGGTTTTATTGCGGCTTTAAAAGTGGAATCTCATCAGCTCTCCTCAGTGGAAGCTGTTAATCGGACCACAGTTGACCAAGGGCATTGTGGTCTTACAGTATTAGCTGTGGGTTATCTGCTAACTTGCTCTTTTTGGGGCCAATGCTTCATGAAATTCCATTTCAGTAACAACTGTTAAGAAATTTAAAGGGATCAAATGAAAAATGGACATTAAAATCCCCCACCAAGCTGAAAAGAATACTTATGACAGGAATACCTCAGTGAGGGTTTTGAATTAAGCTAAGTTTAGAGGTACAAGTCATTTATCAGCACATATACGATTGTTATCCTGCATGGATACTTTCCTTTTGTTTTAGGCAACAGACTTTTTCACAAATGTAACTGTACGTGATCAATTTCAGGGAAAAAACAGACTCGGCTTAGAAAACATATAAAGATGGTAAGTCAAAAAACTTCCAGTTGCAGCTGAATATTTGGAGCAACTCTGCACACCACCTCATGGATGTATTTCCACAAGCATGTTTGGTCCGTGTTTGATCGACTCTTTGCTTTCTTTGACAGACGGGGGAGAAATCTGTTTGGTTTTTTTTGCAAATAAACTCTGGTGCGGTTCATTGCAGAGTGACACAGGGTGCATACAGACTTAAAGAACAAACAAAATAACCTAAAGCCCCAAGAAAATGCAAGAAAGTGAAAATTGGAAGATGTCTGCTTGCCAAAGATGTTGGAATAAAGAAATGCATGGACGTACTGGCATGGTAGTTTGTCAATTTGTGCTTGTTTAATGTTTTTTTTTTTCCCTTATACTGGTTAGAACCAGTCTGAGGAAGAGCTATCCCAGAAATAGCTGTTTTGTTTTAAAATTGCTGCATGCAAAAAAGTCATAATATTAATAAAAATGATGATTATATAAATAAAATTGAACAAAAATATGAAGTTCATTTGTTTCTTCTGCTCATTTAAACTAGATCTGTTAGGCTGTCCTGGTGTGAAAACCTCCTGCAACACCAAGTTGTTTTGAATTATGTATTTTGATTATTTGCGCTGAGACATTCGTCCAAGAAATCTACATCTACAATTTTTTAAGTGTATTGATAAAACATTTAAATCAGGAATTTAATTTTAAAAAAGGATAATCTAATGTAAATTCATAAAACATGATCAAATAGATAAAAACATGCATAATCAAAAAAGCGAGTAAAAAAAAACCCAAAAAGCCTTTCTGCTCTCTGTGGAATAGTTAGAATATGAGTGCCAGATTTTAGGTTCCACTCGGGTTCATCTTTGACTAAAATATCTGACAAATACCGCCTGGTTCACAGCGCACGCGGGAGCGCCTTGAAGCGGTACGGAACAGAGTCGCTTCCATTTGTCAACCTATGATGCGGTCCTCACCAGACGCGAAGCGCCGCGGTCCTCCGCGGCCGGCTTGCACAGCGCAGCGATCGTTTGGTCTGTTTTAAGCGTGAGCAATCTGCATCAGTTCTGGCAAAAAGTTACGCCAAGACACACCAGAAATCTCAGTCAATAAGTGCGAGAGAGCATCTCTATCCAGAATTTACTGGTTTCATTCCTTCTCTGGATAATAATTATCCTCTGCAATTATTAGAATATTTTTGAGCTGCTTCTGAGTCAGCTGATGTCATTTCTCCATGCAGGCTTGCTGTGTGTGTGTGTGTGCATGCCTCTGTTTGTTTGTTTGTTTGTTTGTGTTCGTACTGAACGGACTGGCGTACTCTTTAACTGCGCTCCACACCTGGGAAATTCCTGTAGCACCTTTGGAAGCAAAAGTTTCATACAAGCATCTTGAGATGTCTAACTTTCTGTAAAGAACCGGAGGAGTCACATGACTGGAAAACACACAAATAAATGTAGTTGGCCGAGTACAAACTGGGGGGTGTGGTTTGTAACAAATCAAGATGGACGATGTCAAATGAATTGTGAATTGTAGAAGCTTTAAATAATCACAACTGAGTTAAAAGCGATCGTCGTGAACAAATGCGCGTCTGGTGTGAACTTGAGTTTTTTTTTTAACCTAATATATCCAAAAAATTTGTATTTAAAATGTTAACAAAAATGTGAACTACATCCGTTTCTAAAAGGTTTCATTTACCTTTTTCATTTTTGGACTCATGTTGCCTCTTGGTGAATTATGCAACCTTTTTTTAATCTGACTGGAGTAAGTCATTAAATAGATGCTTATGTCATACTATTTGATGTATTAACTTAATATAAATTCATCTAATTTAGAATGAACTTCCTGTTAACTGGCTCTTAGTTTTTTAAATAACCTGCCAAACTTGCTGTCTGATTTCAAAAATTCTCACTTTTGGCGTTTTTATTTTAATATACATACAAAAACAACAATTTATTACGATTTTCACAATTTTTGTGCATCTTACCATAAAAAAGTTATTTGAATAGTTCATGTTGTGGATTAGGGAACACATACTAATCCACTGTTTATTTAAGTCAAGTTTATTGAAACTATGAGAAGTAGTGAAACTTAAAACAGAACTCATTATGATTAAAATGAGAAGCAACTTACTTCCAGTAAACATACAATAAATGTTCAGGGATAGAAATAAAGGTTATGATTTAAGAAAACAGCTGAATTTATTAAAGCAATGTAGTCGTACATCAAAAAAGAAAATGTGTGTATCATTTTGTGGAGCAGATTTATGAAATGGGTTGAACGAAGGTTTAAAATGAAGCAAAAGTTTACATTTATATAAAGAAAACACTCAAGATGTCACTGCTAGATCTTTAGACCTGAAATGATCATTATGAACATATGAGCAAATGTCACTGTACATACGTGTCAAACAGAAGGTATTTTGAAGTGTTTTTGGGAAAAAAACTTGAAATAAAAACATGCAACATAACAGGGCTGTAACGAGTATCCGGGTACTCGAGTATTCGCGATCTGCTCACGAAATTACGAGTACGAATATTCGCGGCGTCCAAGATCGCTGATTTGCGATCTTTATAAATATAGTAAATTGTAGTAAAATATTATCAAAATATGATCTGGGGACGACATATTTTTGCTCTGAAACTCAGATTAATGTTGTTTTTTAAATTTATGATTTAAAACAAAGCCGAGAAAGCAGCGGTGCAGTAAACATCTTCGTGACGGTGAACTTCCGGTTTTCAAAGTAAAACTAGCGAGAGCTTGTTTTCGTTAAGAAACTTAGACTGAAGTCCCGCTCACTGACATAACATCTGAAAAAAATAATTAGCTTTAACACCGGAGCTTTATCTCCAGTGTTTACGTTCTTTTGGTTATTGTAACTCTTCAACAGTTGACGGAATTAACGAAACTCCATCTTATTCTGAAGAAACGCAGCCTCGCGCTGCTGAAAGGCGGATGGAATCAACGTGAATCAGCTGATTCTACTGTGGGAAAAAATACTTTTTTCTTACAAGCTCTGCACCAATATGTAAAGCTTAGAACTTAAAAATTTTTAATCAGTTTTGTTGATTTTGATCTCCTCTTTTAAATAAAGGTATAAATAATGATTAAATACAAAGAATTTCAATTTTCATCCATCCAGTTAATAGACATTCACATAGCAATAAGCATCATATTATAGAGTAAGAATCGTGGTTCGATTTGTGAATCGAATCGGATCGCCACCTGAGCAACGATCCACAGCCCTACAAAATAAGGTGTTGTAGAATCTCTAAAAGTACAGTTGGAGGTAAAACCTTCAGCCATCAAGCCCCTGTTCTCTGGAATAAGCTCCCAGCTCATGTCAGAGAGGCCAGCACAGTTTCTACCTTCAAAGTTAGCCTTAAAACATTCCTCTTTGGACAGGCGTTCTGCTAGATTTTCTATCATAGTTGTTCTCCACATCAGCTGGGGTTCTGTTCTCTGTTCTTATTTCTTCCTCTCTCTCTTACTCTTTATTATTCATTGTATTAAGTTCTCCATGTTTTTGTTGGTGCAGTTCGATTCACATGTTGTTCTTCTCTCTCTCTCCCCTCTGGGGAGCGGGAGTGATTTCAGATCCCAGGTGGATCCCCCACGCTCCTGCTCCTGGCCGTGGACTGTACTTCTGCTTCGTCTGACTGAGGACTTCATCACCACTCGTCCCTCAGCTCTATCTGCAGCTTTATCTGAATGAATTCTATTCAAATACCTAGTTTTAGAAGCTAATTTTCCCTTTACCAGTTCTGGTATCGCCTGTTCGTCCTGGGATGGGATCTCTCCCTCATGTGGGAATCCCTAAGGTTTCTTCGTTTTTCCTGATTCAGGTTTTTTGGGAGTTTTTCCTTACCGAGAGGGAGGGTCTAAGAGCAGGGATATCCAGTTTATTTAGTCTGTTTAGTCTTTAGTGATCTTTCTTTCATGTTTCATGACTATTTTTTACAACTGTAAAATTACCTGCATGAAGCCCAATGAGGCAAAATTTTTGTGATTTTGGGCTATATAAATAAAATTGAATTGAATTGAATTGAATTGTAAAAAGGGGTGGGACCACCCATTCCTTTTAAAACACATTGTTTGCTTTACTTGTGTATTTGTATTTTTTTTAATTATTGTGTTCATTTTAATTTTTTGTTTGTCTGAAACAAACAAAAAATTAAATAACTGAGAAAGACATGAAAGATATATAATCTCACACATTATATACTAAATGTTTTTTGGCTAATTTTGAGGTTTTTTTTTTTTTGTTTGTTTTATTCTGAAGAATGACAGGCCTGTCAAACCCATCAGAGGTCAAAAGAGAATAAAAAAAACAGAAATTGGGGTTTTTGGAGTGTGCCACACACAGAATTGTTTAATGCTGAAGCCATCAGAGAGCACAGAACATTCAAAGGGGATTTTCAACAGGTTGTTTGAACAGGGTTGTAAACTTTCACCAGAGAATATGAAAGGTACGACAGTGTAGTTGGTGGCTGTCATCTTTGTCATGGATCATAAATGACTGAGCTGCAGCCTTCCGGCACTGAGACAAACACGGAGGAAAACCCTGACGTTCTGGTGAAATCAAGAAATGATGTCTGCTGTTTCTACACTGGAATTATTCATTTTCCCTCGGCCTGTGTGTGGGTAGACATGCTTGTTACAGCCTGTTAGGTGTGTTTCTCCCTGACATGTCGGCTTGTTGGATAAGACTGGAAAGCGTCATGATCGTCTCCTAAAGTAATCACATCTAATGTTGTGCTGTAAAAATCTATGCTCTGCTCAAGGTGATATAATGAATAATTAACTTTTGGAACACAATATGCTTTTAGAATCATATTCTGATGGAAACACTGCATATTTTTTTGCTATTCTATATAAAAATTTACCAACAATGTGTGAATCCCAAGCGGCGTGGATCTACTCTGGCCCTCTGTCAGGTAATCCTCTCTGTTTTCTTTAGTCTTCATATTCACCTCCAGCTGAATCCCGCTTTTACTTCTCTTTGACACCTCTCTGTTTCTTCCTTCATCTGTCACTCCAGCCTTTGTTCACCTTCTCTGAGTTCTCCATCGCGGCTCATTGGCTGCCATCGCGGTTGACTGGATCAGGTAATTCCAGACTGAACACGCCGGATCCAGAAAATCAGCCGTGAGTGCGGACAGGATAGCCAGAAAAAAACAAAACAATGATGGTCGGTTGAGGCTGTAAATTCCAGTGAATCATTACAAACAGGTTTTTTGGGTCCATCTTTATCTTCTGACTGGAGCCATGATACGTATTAGTTCACTATTCATGCCCGAACCGTATGCAGAAGTCGGTATAAAGTTCAAAGAGTTCACAAATTTATAGTGAACATGAACACTCATCCCTCCATTTTCAGAACTTCCTGAATCCTGTTTGTGATCATGGGGTCGCAGATACTGTTATGAAAGGGTAGAGTACCCCGGAAAAGGGCCGCACACTCTTATGCACATCGAGGGGTAATTTAGATACACTAATTAACATATAAAGCGTGCCTTGGGGAGAGAAAACGCATGCATGCACTCAAGCTTCATACAGAAAAGGATTTGAACCAGCACCTTCTCACTGTGAAGTGAGAGTGCTCATCACTATGGCACAAGATAGTCAATAAAAATGGTATTTGACACTAAAAATAATGCCTACTATATACATTTTTTTCCTTTTTGCGACTTCAAGTTTCTATATCTTCTGTACCATAACGTCTTTGTGCTCAAATGTTGTGTGTGGTTTTGTTGTGAATTGTTAACATGCTAAAAAAACCAACATATGTAGAAAAAAAATATGAGATTTTTCCTGTGTATGACTAAAAATATACAGCTGTGGTGGAGCGGTAGGATGGTTCACCTCTGATCGGAACATTGCAGGTTCGATTCCCATCTTTCTCACCCATGTGTTGAACTGTCCTTGGGCAAGACACTGACCCCCACATTGGCTCTGGTGAAAGGTTGGCGTCAGTGTTTGGCAGTGGAGCTGCCATTAATGTATGAATGGGTCTGTGACTGTAAAGCACCTCGGGCTTTCCAGGAAAGCGCTGTACAGGTACAGTATTCCTCCCTCATTCCCAGTGGTTAGGGACTGGACACATCCACAAATATGTGAAACCACGAATGTAGAAAAGCGTGTATACGCGTAATACCCCGACTATGAGCATACTAATACGCTATAATAAATACACAGTCGGAAAGGCTTATTTTAAGCATCTTGTTTAAGTGTAAAAAGTGAAAATAGAAGGCCATGACTCCTTAACCCGTTCAAAGATAACAATCCCTTTGAAAAAAATGTAACTTGTGGCTTATAAACCTATTTCTGAAAAGGCTTTAAAAAAGATAAATGTAGTTGTATAAAACAATTCTATATATTGTTGGTTAATGTTTTGACACATACAAAAAAAAAAAAAAAAAAAAAACTAAAAATTTTGCCTCATTGACTATACATGACATGAGGATTTTAGGTTGCATTTAGACTGGAAAGTTTGTTGGTCCGGACCGGATCCGCTTGATTTGGTCCGAGTTGAGCCCTGAACAATGTGTTCCGTCAGAATTCAGACGGCCTTCAACTGGACATTTTTGTTTCCCTAAAAAATCTCAGTAAATGCCAAAATAGTCCAAAAATCTTGGAAAATGCCAATTATTAAATCCGTAAATTTTTAACATAAATAAAATTAAAAAGGCAGTGATATTATTCCAGAATAAATCAACTTAAACCTTAAATAATTTTCAACATTTTACTCTCCATATATATTTTATAAAGTTATACAAGCTATAAATAAGTACAAGATAACGTCAGACCATTAATAACAAAAAAAAAAAAAAAATCTGGGCTGGATCCAACTTAACCAAATGTGTCCAGTCTGAATACACCCTTAAATTTGAACCCGTCTCTTGAGCAACAAACTGTTCAGTTTCACAACTTCCAACCATGTCAGACAGACTCACAGATACACAAAGTTAGAGTCGGTAAACACTTTAGCATAGATTTCCTCTAAGCTCTGCCTCTGCAGTATTCACATGACACCAAATGATGCATAATCAATGAATCTCTTCTGCTTTATTCCTTATCAGAGTCTTTCATTTGGATGCAAATTGCCAGCAAGGAATCAGAAGAAATGAAATAAGGATCCCTAAATATTGCAGAGACAATGACCAGGGGTGACAATAACAACCCGAAAACAACAACAGCCATTAGGGAAAAAAATGGAGGGCAAAAAGGGAGCAACGTGTTTGATGGATAGTTTTTCATAAAGCTCACTTTGAGTCAAGTGAGAGAAAATAAATGAGCTGCAGGCGGGAAGAGAAGACAGGGATGGAGAGTGATGGAGAGAGGAGAAAAGAGAAGGAAATGAAGAAGCGGAGCGGAGAGAGGCAGCTGCTGACACGGAGATGGAAGAAATAAAAACCTAAATTTGACTGAATGAGACATTATTGGGATGACAGGAAAATAACTGCAGAAAAAAAAAACAAATGTAGGAAGGATTCTTCTCTTTTGAAGATAAAATATCTGTCCCTGTAGGTTGATGTGAATGTGGATTTATCAAACTGCCACATCCACAGAGAAGTGCGGTTGGCCTTGGGTTGTGGGTTCATCACATTGATAGCAGCAACACTGGCCATTTCTGTCCCACTTGGCATTGAGTTATCAACACTTCAGAGAACCAAACTCCCTAAACTTGTTATTTTCCATGTATCCACACACCCCCACGAGCAGTTAACCCACCGGATTTCCTTAGCGACTTCTTCAACTCTGCAAATACAAATGTTTTGGAAACGGTTCTGTTCTAAACCAACTGTGGACTATTGTGGACCGGATCTTATCCAGTTCTGATGGAAGGAATAATGGAGGAGGATTTTGAGAGATGTTTGTCTTTTTATATATACTGTAAATTTTTTAAATTTCTTAACGACTATGCGGCTCCTTCTATCTAAATATAGTTAAATGTGCTATTGACCCTTGTTCTGCTTTATATATACTGTAAATTTTTAAATTTCTTAGGCGTCCTTCAACCTGCGGCTCCAGAGACACATGTGGCTCTTTCATCTCTCCATGGTGGCTCTCTGGTTGAAGAAAAATAAAATTATAGTAGATTTTAAAAAAAAAATGGAGATTAGCTATTATTTTAGCAACATACTAACGTTTTTGGCTAATGTGTTACCTACTGGAGTTTTTAGGCTCATTTAGAATTTTAGCTTCTAGTTTAGCAACATGCTAACGTTTTTGGCTAAGTTTTCTGAGAAAGTTTATGCTAATTTAGAGTTTAGCTAATATTGTAGTAAAATGCTAATGTTTTCAGCTAATTTGTCACGTACTAAATTTTTTTTGGAAAATTTAGAATTTAGCTTCTTAGCTTAATTTAGCTTCTATTTTAGCAAAAACCTAACTATTTTTTGGCAAATTTGGCCTCTAATTATTTTTTTATGCTAATTTGGAGTTTAGCTAATATTTTAGAAATATGCTAACATTTTTAGCTAATTTGCTAACTACTGGGGGTTTTAGGCTAATTTTGAGTTTAGCTTTTATTTTAGTAACATGCTAAAATTTTTGGCTGATTTAATTTACAGAGAAATGCTATGCTAATTTGAATTTCAGCTAGTAATTAAGCAACGAGCTAGCTTTTTTGCTACCAAAGTTAAAAACCTAAAAAAATACTTTTTTGAGAGATGCTAGTTTCTTTTTGTATATTTTTTTGCTTTTGTTCGTGCCAAAAATAGACATTCACTTTTATGAAAAAATAAAAAAAAATAGGTCATAAATGCAAATCCAAATTTCTTAAAGGCTAACGTAATTCATTGCGGCTCCTTCTAGGTTTTGATCAGTAGAAAACGAGCCCAAATGGCTCTTTTACTCTTGAAGGTTGCCAACCCCTGTGCTCGGGGATGGCTGCAGCTACAGACTTTGCAAAACTCTAATTCACATATATAACCCGCCATTTATTACGATCTAGCTCATTAACAGCCCCAACTTCACAAAAAGTGCTGCGACTCACCTCCGGCATCCAGCAGAAATTTGAACCAGATTAAACGGATTCGGAGTCCCGCAGAGGCCAGAACACAGAGGTCAGACATGATCATATGCAGTGAAGGTTTCTCTTGCATTTTTAAAGTCACGCAAAGACTCTGGCGGTCGCATCGGAGCCGTAACACTTGCTGTGGGAGCTTCAGTCAGTGCGAGCTTGGAGAACGTTTGGACGGGGGTAAAGATAGTTTGGAGAGAGTCTGGAGATTTAGAAATAATTGTTTTTTTTCTTCTTTTTTTCAATAAAACCACTAACGATTCCCTTAGACTCACTGGCCTGATCTCAATGTTATAAATCATGATCCAAACCCCAATCATCCTCACACATGGATGAGTTCTGAAACGGTACCAAGTTGCTTTACAAAAAAAATAGTATTTTTGTTCTTTGTTTCAGACATGTCAATCACTCCTTTTCTTTTTTCTTTGCTCTTCTCTCCAATCATTTGACCTTTCCAGTGATTGTGGGTGGGCTCATCTTAGAATGGGTGAAACCAAACATGTGGTCACTTCTGCTTGTGTGAAAACAGAGATGCAGAGCTGCAGTGACAATCAGAGAGAATGAAATAAACCAGAGGTCACCGACGTGTTGCCCGCGGGCACCAGGTAGCCCTCAAGGACCCCACAAGGTGCCCTCAGGTCTCCTCCAAAAACAGCACAGCTTATATTTATCAATTTTTAATCATTATTCTGTTCCAGTTCTTAACAATTTTAGCACCTATAGAATAACTTGTTTTTTATTTGAAATCGTTTAATTGTCCAGGTTTTACGTACTTTTGGTTTTATGTACTTATTTTAATTATTTTTATGTGGGCTGATTTTAAGTATGAATGTTTTGCACTGACCAGAGAGCGCTTTTAGTTTCATTGTACCTGTGACAATGACAAATAAAGATATCTATTTATCTATCTAACTCACTCGTGAGCTGCATATAAAATACATCTTTATTCTGTTGATATTTTTTTAATTTCACTCGTATTTACATAGACTTCAAACATTTATAACATCTTAAAATCTGTTCATATTACACAAACTTTAAATAAGTTTAGGTGACCTCTGACCCACTCCATTTCAAAGATCATTAATTTTGTTAAAAATGCTGCAGATTTGGTCATTAGTTCCAATTAAAAGCTCAATTTTTCTTTATCCAGAGATCCGCAATGGAAGAATTATTGTGGTTCTGGAGCCACAGGTTGCAGACCTCTGTCCTTATAATAACAGTATTTTTTTTCCAAAAATAACTGTACTGTTCCACATTTTATGCACAATTGAATTTCTAAAACATCTAATAGTTTAGAAAGAACTAAAAATGGGACTTTGTTGAATTTTGTCACATTTACTAAAATCTAAAGCTTTTCCAATCAAAAACATCTTAATAGATCAAGCTGAAATTGAACATAGGAGCCTTATTTTATAGCAGCTTTACAATTCTTACATCCTTTGAACTTGAGGGTTTCTGCTGAAATTTCTTTGCAGAATGTTAGAGTAGCCTCCCAGAGCTGCTGCTTGGATGTGAACTGCCTCTCACCCTCAGAGATGTTTGGTTTGAGGATCCTCCAAAGGATCTCAATGGGGTTGAAAACTACAGCCTTTGTGAAACATCTAAGGCTTTCATACCTTGTTCAAGGCATTCAAGTGTTTTTTTTCTTTATAATATTACTAAAAATTGTTGGTCTGCTTAACAATGTGGAACGTCCTTCATTAGTAGTTTTCATTAACTGAACTCACCTGTCAAACTAATGAACACAGATGTCTGTTGATATCAGTGAACCTAAGAACCCTGAGACACAAAAATCATCCATGAATTTAATTCTAATTCAAATAAAAAAATACGATTTGCATAATAATTTGGAATGCACTGTATATAGTCTATGAGTGTGAAGAGCTGTAAGACCCCACCATGCCTCTATTGTCCTGCAACGCGCTTCTGTTTGAGCGCATGTTGTTGATACAGACTGCATCAGTTCTGCCTCAAGAGGTAGAGACAAAAAAAAAAACACTACATGAATTATTTGAATGGATTCACCAGGATCTGCAGATCAGGGGATGAGTCCCTATAAAAAAGTTTGTAAGTGAAAAACAGCTTACAAAGAGAATTCTAAAATATGCAGAACTTCTTACTGTAAGCATTTAAACTCAAACATGTTTAGTTTTTCCTCTAGAGATAAAAAAAAAAAAAAAAAAGGTATACAAAGATACGGTTAGGAGAAAAACAATTCAGTCCAACAGAAAGACTGACTTTATTAAGAGATTCAAATGAAATATATACATCTGGATTATCAGCCTCTTGCTGATCCCCGGGGCTACCACATTCTTTTTCTATCCGTTTTATGCTCACATGCTTTTGATCTATTTGTAGCATCGCCTACGGTCAATAAATGGTCCGTGCGGATCAGCAATATTGTTTTGTGCAAGCCATCGAAAAGATCCTCTCAAGTACAGTTTACACCAGAAATGCATTTGATGAACACGCCCGCTTTAGAGTTCTGCACCAAACTGTCACTGACCAAACAAACCCTCGGCTCACATTCTTAATTCATCCTGCTGTTTTTTGTTTTTTAATAGGAAATATTTAAGCCAACAGAAACATCTGCATTCTTGCTGTAAGGACGAGGCAGAGGCGGCTTGTGGATCCATTTGCAACAGTTTAATAAAGGAACCAAAACAGGAGACGAAGAGCAGAGTCAAAGACGGGCCAGGGTCAAAACGAAGGGACGAGGCGGAGAGCGAAGGAAAACAGGCTAGAGGTCAAAACACGAGAAGGCAATCAGACGTGAAATGCTTAATCTGTTAGTTCAAGGTAACTATACGAGACTACGCGTAGATGACAGTGGTGGAGAAGAATATAAACAGTCCAGGTGATGAACAGATTGGAAACAGCTGATGAACCGGAACTGGAAAGTGACGGAGGAAGGGTTAATATTCTGGAGAGAGCTCCCTCTGGTGGTTGGAGGAGTAATCGACAGGCTGAGTCCTGACACTTGCATAATCACCGTCATTCTTTAAAGACTCCCTCCAATAACAATTGTGTTTTAAACATGTTCTTTCAGTGGTTTTTTCACGATAAAGGACATATAAAACTGAAATGAATTTAAAATAAAATTCACTTCCCACTTATTGGGATGAATTAAAAAAATACAGTTTGAAAAAGTTCACTTTTGAGATGCAGAAACTGAAGTGGGCGGTCCAATGTCTTCTTTCTCTGCTCCAGTTTAATGCAAACACTTGCAGACAAATAGATCCATGTATGTCGCAAGTTTTCTCATCTGAGCTGACATCTGGCTCAAAACTGTACGGCTGGATGGCTCAGATTTTGCTCCCCGTTTTTGTTGCACTAATGATGTCAAACTTAATCGCACAGGGGCCAAAACCCAAAACACACCTTAGGTCACGGGCCGGACAAGATCAAGATTCATTGAACAAATGAAAACTACATTTTTAGAACTTTAAAAGCTTAACTTTTTAACACAACTTTGAATATTAAAAAGGCAGGAATATTATTCCAACTTAAACCTCAATATTTACTCTTCATAAAAGTAAATTGTATCAAAATTATACAAGTTAGAAATAAACTAAACGCTCAAGAAAAAAAAACTAAAATTTATTTACTTTTACATGAAAAACTACACTTAGAAATAACTCAAAATATTGTATCCTCAGAAAATATAGTCTGCTAAAATTATAAAACTATGAAAATAATGTCAAACAAATGAGTAAGCTAGTGGAAGAGAGTGTAAACGAAGGGATGATGGGATATCCGCAGAGGAGTCCCACCCCCACAACTCATAGATGCAAATTTCTGATGAACTCCTGCCGCTCTGCATAAACTATGTCACAGAAAACAACACAAACTGTTTAATTTTGTCTAAAAACAATCAAACTTAAAAAAAATAGTGCCTTGACTGGAATGCATTTAAAAGACATCAAACGCTTCACGGGGATGTGGTCATAGTTCAAATGGAAACTCTCGGTGTGGATGTGAGGGTGTGAGTATTTGGCCCTCCAACAAACTGGTGACCCGTTTAGGGTGTATGCCGCTTATGGGATGAATTAAAGAGCCAGGCCTTCTCCACCGTCATCAGTAGTCGCGTTTCCATTAACTCTGAAATTTCGAAAAATGGAATTTCGATATTAAATTCTCCTGATGGAAACACCACAATTTCGAAAAAACTCGCCTTTTTCGAAATAAAGTTTTTGCGCTTAGAGGAGGTGGTATTTACGACGGAGTATTAGGGTCACCTAAAAAAAAAAAAAGGAATATTACGACTTTTAATCTCGTAGATATACGACTTTAAATCTCGTAAATTTACGAGTTTAGTAATATTACAAGTTTTTTCTCGTAGATATACGACTTTAAATCTCGTAAATGTATGAGTTTTAATATCGTAGATTTACGACTTTTTTCTCATAACTTTATTAAAATCGAGGGGAGTCTACATTCCAGCGAATTTATGCCGTGAACTGAAGCAGACCAACCAAACTGTGAAAAGCGTCTGGGATTTCATCAGGTGAACTGAATGTTTAAAATATTTCAAATATTTGGAAGTTCCTTTATTTGATTTACAGTTTAATAATGTTTTATTCGTTGATGGTGCTTGCAGGATCTCTGCAGATCCCGTTTATGAAGCGGTCCATATCCTCCATCTGTTCACTTCAGTCATTTCTTCCTCTGACAGACCAGATCTCCTCCAACTCTGTGATGCTTCTGTCTGAAGAGGACGAGTTTTTGGAATTTTCAATGTTCTTGTGCTAACGTGACAGACTATTGTCATTTCCCAATGTTGTTTTGTGTCGAGACGGGACGTTTCATTTGGGGAAGGAGGCGTCCGGAGCTCTGTTTACATTCTCTTTTGGTTTCTGAGCATGACAGAGACATGATGTAAGGTAATGAAAGGAAATGAAAGACGTAATAAAGTGACGATCCTGATGAACATGTATCCCTGAGCTCTTTATTTTACATATGAAACTCCGCACTGTTGTGTATTGAAGTTAGCTGTTTACGAACTGCATTACCCAGAAGGCCAAGCGACTGGTCACATGTTCTGTGCACATCAAGTAGTAAGCAGCAGATGAGCGCCAGTCATGCACAGTGCAGCAGTAAGAAGAGACTGTTAATAAAAAGTCTGTTTAACACAATAATAGCGCCTCCTTTGCTTACTTGAAGATACGCAAGACAACACACGCACTACCGAACCCGGAAATAATTTGATTTTGAATCGCCAAAAGGTTCAGAATTTCTTTGTTTTTAACACCGATCTGGACATAATCTACACCAGATTCTCCACGTCTTTCATCTTCAAGCACGGCTCTGATAAACAGACAACTTTGGTTCTTTTCTCATTAAATTACGACTTTTAATCTCGAAGATTTACGACTTTAAATCCCGTAGATTTACACGTTTTTTCTCATAAATTTACGACTTTAAAAGTTGTACATTTAACCTATGAGTTTTAAAGTCATAAATATACGACTTTATTCTCATAATTTAGCGGTTACGACTTTTATCTCGTAAATGTACGAGATTTAAAGTCGTATATTTACGAGATTAAAAGTCATAAATTTAGCCTATGACTTTTAAAGTCATAAATATACGACTTTATTCTCATAATTTAGCAGTTACGACTTTTTTCTCGTAAATTTACGAGATTTAAAGTCGTATATCTACGAGATTAAAAGTCGTAATATTACTTTTTTTTTTTTTTCGGTGACCCTAATACTCCGTCGTAGGTATTTGGGCCGTATCGAAACAGTAGTTTTTCGAAAAACTGTAATGGAAACACTTTTTTCGAAACAAACGAGTCACGTGACCATTAACCGGATATGACGTTTCGGACAGGAAGCAGGAAAAGCTTTTTCACAGCAACTGGCTGCCTAGGGCACCGCACAGCGGGCGCCACGAGAGGTCCCACAGCATCGCACAGCTCATCAAAAGTTGAGCGTGTCATGCGAAAATGCTGAATCCACAGCTCTTCGGTGAATTCTTCAACCACGATTTCCCAAAAATGTTTGACTCTACGTCGCTCCCACGTATAAGGAGCCTGCCGCTCCAAGGCTCGGATCAGACGTAGACGTCTTCTCTGAATGGCAAGGATGAGAGCTAGCGCCGTGGCAGAAATGTGAATGAATCTACTGCACATCAAAATAGTGTTTATATCCGTCGCCATGTTTTTTTTAATGACTTATCGCGGGAATTACTTCGAGTTTTTCGCATAATCATGGTTTAATGGAAACGCTGTTTTTTCGAAAAAGTGTTTTATCGAAATTCTAGAAATTTCGATAAAGTTTTGCGCAAAAGTGTAATGGAAACGCAGCTAGTGTGTGACCTGTCCAATGCGCTTTAGGAGGAATGTGGATAAAAAACCCCAAAAACACAATCCTTAACCTTGTGGACAGCCTTCCCAGAATAGTTGTAAAAAGTGAACGGACCTCATATTGAACTCTACGGGTTAGAAATGGGATGAACTTCAGTTCATATGAGTCAACACTACAGTCAGGTAAGTGAATGCTTTTCATTATATAGTGTATTTCAGAAAAAGAACAGAACAAATGTTGACCGTTTTGAACCAACATGTAACTCAGGGGCGAAACTACAGGGGGATGGGAGTCAATGTTTGTATTTCTATTGACAAAGATTAAGAACTCATCTATAATCGATTCTTTTTGCACTTCAAAAACAACAATAATCTTGAGCCCTTCATGTTATTTGCTCTTATATTGTGTATGTTGGTATATATCTGGGCTGTCAAGTTTTTCTGCACATTTTTTTCTTAATTTTCTGCTTCTGCTTAAAGCCTCGGGCACATCTGCCCGTGCGAATGTTTGACCCGTACGGGTCTGGGGTGGTTTGGCCCGTAGACCAGGCCCGTGACTGCCGCATGAGTTGTGGTCATTAGTACAGGAGCCCGTGCAAGTGGTCGTGTGAAAAGCTGATGTCATTCTCGGGTGCGGAAGTACCACGGGCGTTGCTACAGACGCACGTGCGCGCACGGGCCCGTGCAAATGGTTGCGCGGGCGCACGTGCGCGTAGTACGGACGTTCGCAGGGCGCGTGCGTGTGATACGGGCCAGTTCGACTCCCCCCGATGACCTTCCTACATGAAGTTCATCATCTCCCGTGCATGCATGGGTTAACTTGGCAGTAGGCTGTCTGGTTTCTCTCACAGTTCAAAGATGCAGTGGTGCCTTCAGAAATCTTTCACTTGGCGCTGTCTTTCTCGTTCGGCTTAGCGCGTGCACGCGCAGCGCGAACACAGCTTAAGGAGAAAAAAATAAAGAAATGGTTAAAGAAAGATAAAAGAATAATAATAATAGAACATGCTCCCAGAAAGGAGACTCTCGCGAATATGGACAACTCCCGCACCCCCGATCCATTGATTAAAAACACTTCTGACTCGCTGTGAGCGCGCGCCTGTGCGTGAGCGTCTCGACTCGCGGAGGGGCGGGGGGAGAAACAAACGTAAACTGCGTGATGCAGCCAGAGGTATTTGGGCTGGCGTGCTCCTCCTCTCCTCTCCCCAACTTTGAAATTATCCAGCACCGTCGGACGCAAAAATTTCAGTCAAGTTTCTTGAGTTGAGCTTTTGTTGAACTCCCGCTCCCGCCCACTCCCGTCAGAATTTAGTCCCGTCCCGTCCCGGTCCCGTGATTAATGGAAGAAATGACTCCCATCCCGCGGGAATCCCGCGGGAATCCCGTGACCCGCGGGAATCCCGAAATAATGTCAGCCTCTACCGTGCATGCCGCAAGGTTTCACGCACGTCGCCGTACAACCGGCTGTACTACCCTTGCGGGACTTGGAACACGGGAACTGATTGCACGGCTCGTAAGGGTGTAGTACGGGTGTTAGTACTGCTGTTAGTACAGCTAGTACGGCTCTTGGGGTTGATGAAAACAGCTACGGGCCCGTACGGGCCTTACGGGAGTGGTGCAGCCAGCTGCACGGGCAGAGGAAAATGGGAGAAAACCGTGGCACCCGCAGAAGACTTTGGTGCATGTCGAACAGCCTCCCACGGGCGCCTACGGGCCTTTGCGGAGCCTGCTACCTTTGCGGACCCGTGCGGACCGCTGCAGGGGGGCGGGAATATCTGGCCCGTAGACCGCCCGTGGGAGCCCGTGCAGGCAGATGTGCCCGAGGCTTAATATAACTAATAGCAACTTAGCTAAGTTAACTCCTTTTAATATTAAAAGCAAAGTTTGAATCCTTTATATGATGTTCCTTGTATTTGTAATGCTGTCTCCCCCATATAAAAGGTTCTGTCCCTATTAAATGTGTTGATAATAAAAGATGTGACGTAAGTGTGACGTAGCATGTTATTGTGAAAAAGATTCAACAATAAAGGACGACAGTCTGAAAGAGACGGCAAAGGTAACATGTAAATGAGCTGTATAAAAGACAAGCATAATGAGAGGGAAAGTAGTCTGCATTATGGCAATATAAAGACACAATAAACGTGGGAGTTACAAAAAGAGGAAATATTGAAAAGATAAGAAAAGGTAGAAAGGTTAAATGAAAAAGCGCTGAGGGACAGGAAATTAAAGGTGTTGACAATCGGAGGATAAAAGCTGGAGAGTCACTGGTTGTCCAGTGATGCATTCAGACTATTCACCGTGGGGGTCAAAGAAAGGGGGAGACCGACTCGCCGTGGTCCTCACTGTGATTCTGCTCCATATTACAGGCATCAATCTCACAGACCTCAAAGACTTTAGAGAGCAAACTAAGAGCTCTCATTTGTTAGGATAAAAATGCAAATATTTGAATTGAACTAATTTATTGAAAGAGAAAGAAAAATTTCATGGTCGCATTTTTTTTCCAGTAAATATTTAAAATGTGAAGTGTGCCTTAATGCTTAAATATTCAACATGGAAATAAATAAAGGATGAGCTTTCAAACTGTTCTGCTTTTATGAGACGATCATTCACATATAAGACTATACATTACTTTTTTAATGAGTCATTTATTTCAGTCAGTCTGAAGAATGAACGATCATGTAAGATTTATTACTCAATGAACAAAACTTCTGAAACTTCTTGTGTGATTGAGTAGCTCACTGTCATTTTCTCCATCCATCCCTCCATCCCTTCATTCCGCTGAATCCCTTTTGTGGTCAAATGATGCTCGAGCCCATCCCAGTCACTCTTGGACAGGTTACCAGTCTGTCACAGGGCCACTCCCACTCACATTGACAATTTAAATGGTTGTTTCTCTCAAGAGTTCTCTTGAACCATCAAAACTTTTGATTTTCTGTAGCTGCTAGAATCCACACACACTTGGTTAATCAGGTTCTGACTACAGATGTTCAATGGTAAGGGTCTTAATAATCATTCATAAAGTTTCTGATTACAGCATGGTCCTGTAGATGCATTGCTCTTTGATGCAGTAAGGTTTCCTTTAGTTAAACAATGACGAAACATATATCCCCATTTTTGAAAGCAATGAGTAAAGATTGAAGATAACTTATGCAATAGTGACTCACAATTGCCCTTAAAAGTGGAGATCGGCTGTCCGTGGGCAAACCTGTACATGGCACACGGAAAATGAAAAAAACGTTAAGATCATAGACCACTCATTGAGCCCGTAGAGAGAAAACGTTCGTGCACATTTTTTCTACTGGTTGTATGAATAAGAGTGAAGCTCCTTGTGTGTCCTGTTAGAAAATAGACATGAGCATTGTTTGTGTGGATATCAGGCATCCTATAGACACTTACCTGCACACCCTATGCATGCAACATTTATGTGTTCAGTAAGGAGCCAGTAACTGTCGGGGTTGGTGGATGAAGGACCCAAATGCAGGAGACTTGGACTTGTTGGTAGAAACAAACATTTACTAAACGAACTCAAACATGACAAAACCAGGAGAACAAACCAGATCGGTAACAGAACAGAGAAGAGCAGATGACCTGACAATGAGAACTGAAAACCAGACATTTAAATAGGCTGAGGGCGATTAACTAAATGAAGACAGCTGTGGATGATTAACCTGAAGTTGGTGAAACTGGGAAAACAGAATATGACCAAAGCCAAGCATTTAATCATGACAGTACCCCTCCCCTAAAGGGTAGATTCCAGATGCCCAAAAACCTGAGAAGAGGGGACCTGGAGGAACAAAAAAAGACAAGTCCAGAAGACAGCGGTCCTGCAGCCAGACTGATGTGAGGGGTATTGGAACCCCTCCAAGAACAGATGTGGAGAGCAGCGGTCCCGGTGACTCTCCCCAGGAACAGGATGAATGGCCCCAACAGTTCCCCCTCAGGAACGGAACAGGTGGATGAAGACAGACGTGACGGGAAGACGGCTACAGGAACCCCATCCGGCATTGCGTGGCGTTGTGTGGCATGGCATGGACAAGGTTCTCCTGCTGGGACCAAGGTGGTCAGGTCATACTGTCAGGGTTGGTGGATGAAGGACCCAAATGCAGGAGACCAGACTTGTTGGCAGAAACATAAACATTTACTAAACGAACTCAAACATGACAAAACCAGATCGGTAACAGAGAAGAGCAGATGACCTGACAATGAGAACTGAAAACCAGACACTTAAATAAGCTGAGGGCGATTAACTAAATGAAGACAGCTGTGGATGATTAACCTGAAGATGGTGAAACTGACGGGGAAAACAGATCATTATTCAACCCAAGCACCGAATCATGACAGTAACTTGCACATTACTAATGACCAGAGTGTGTTGTAAGGGCACCATGTGACAGCATCACCCGTATGTCATAAGTGTGTGGACAGTAACTTATACTCTCCTTAAAAATACTTAAAATACTTGACAATACTTAAAGCGCAACAATGGTATTTTCCATTTTCATGACATCTCTTAAGATGACCCCACGAGTCACAAGAAAACTGTAACGCTGCATTCACACTGGACGCGGAAGCGGCGCAGAGTCAGTGGGGCGTCCGCTCGCTCCTGGAATTCACAGCAGACACGCATTTTTCCGCAACGGTCGACAGTCACTTCTGCTTGAGCATTTTTCCTTCTGTTTGTTTGTTTTTACCATCATGGGGGAATTAAGAAACTAAAACTATTACCCTATATTTCTGCTAAGAAGAACTGCTCTCTGCCTTTCGTTTTTTACACCCAAAAACCCAGCCCCACGTCCCGCTCCGGAGTCGGCCCACTACGTTGATCTGTGTGTGTGTCGCGCTTGTATGTTTTTTTTCATCTCTACAGTCTGTTTAGATACAAAAACATGATGGCATTTGTCAATCGCTGTGTTTTGTTGTGGAAAATTGGTTATAATTTGAAAATAAACTGAATTATCTCATGTATCTTGATGTAACTTCCTGCCAAAATTGTGGTTCGCGCGCAGAATAGACCAGACGGCGAAACAATCCACTGCATGGCGCGGGGCTTGCATTGAGGACCTCGCGTGCCTGGTATGAACCACACCATAGAGTAACAAGGGCATCGAGTGGTAGAGGCCTCCGTGTCCAGTGTGAAGCAGGCGTAATGCTGCGTTCACACCAAACGTGATTTGCGCTGCCAAATTTGATGTAAAGTCAATGGCACAGACGCAAATTCAGGCGATCTAAAGTTTCATGATGCACTGTAAAAAGTAAGAACCCCCCTCTACTCAATAAAATTGTGGCAACAAAGTGACAATTAATAATATTAAGTAAATTCAACATGTCCAAAAAATAAACTAGTTTTTCTAAATGAATTGTTAATAATAATAATAATAAATGTAAGTAATATATACTAATAATAAGAAAATGTATCGTTAGAAGGACCACCATTTATCATCCAAAGTGTTTTAACACCGAGACCAAAGGAACAAAAATGGCTGATGTTGGTCTGGACTCTCAATTAGAGAGGAATACGAACAGCAAAACTCAAAAAAGCAGTATTAACTAACATGTTGTTGTAATTTAAGTTGGTTTAGCTAAAAATGTTCTTATAATAAGTATGTTTATTATTTCAATCTTAAACAATTTTTTAGTAAAAGCAATTATTTTTTGGACATATTGAATTTACTCAATATTATCAATTGTCACTTTGTTGCCACAATTTTATTGAGTAGAGGGGGTTCTTACCTTTTACAGTGTGCGATTTTAGCAACGGTGGCGGCGGTGCGGTCCAGCAGAAGTCCGACTTGAGTGGCGTGCCGCTAATTGGGCGACGCCGCCAGAGTACAAATATCTGAATTTTAGCAGGTCGACGCTTCGTATCTACAGACTTAGCTAATTCTTTTTTGTTTTTATTTTTCTCCTCTCTGGTTAATGCAAGACAGTGAGCCTTCAAACTCAGCCGCAGAGACACAGAAACACAGCGGTATCGTCTGTCATACAGACACAGAAAAGGAGTGAAGCTCTTAGAATCTCACAATGATCTCATGAACCCGAAATGTTGATGTGCAACGGATGTTTTTGTAGAATCTTTAATAAATAAACCTGATTTCTCAACTTCTTCGCTGGTAGCTCCTCCTACATGGTGCCATGGCATCAGCGGCGAGCTGCGAATTTGCCATGTGGCGAATTTGTTGTGTGAATTGTATTCAGTGTGCAAGTAGCATAAGACACACCTATGCTACCCTTAAGATGTGGTTGCGTCTGAATCTGGCCTGGAAAACCCAAAAACCAGCAGCTCCTGTCCAGTCGATGATTCATTCAAGAGAACGTGATGAAGGCATACAGTTCTGATTTCTAGAGGAATGTAGATCAGATGTCATGATCAAATCTTGGTGTCATTATAGACTAAAACCTACATTTGAGGGCTGACATTTAGGCCACAATAAATCAGCTTTTTACTATTTTCATCAAATAGAGAGACTGATGTCTAGACAAAATTCAGAGAAGCTGACCCATGCCTTCATCTCCTGCAGGCTGGACTGCTATAACAGTCTTCTGTCTGCTCATGAATAAAAGACTGTTAGAAAACTGCAGCTCAGTGAGAACGCTGCCGGCAACATTTTGACTCGAACCAGGAGAACCAATCACATCACTCCCATTTACAAGCCGTTAAACTAACCACAGTTAAACATAGAATTGGTTTTAGGCTATAACACTGCTGCTGGTTTATGATTCACTTCATGGTGCGAGATCTAAATGTTTGTCAGATTTATTGGTGGTTAAAAAAAATCAACAGCAATGCTATGAAGAACTGTTATTTTTTTTTATTTTAAAGTGTATTTATCTTTAGTTTTTTTCATTTAATGTAATCTTACTGTATGAAGCCAAACTTTTATTTCTGTGAAGCACTTTCGTTGCTTCTCTGCACACAAGTTGCTGTTGAAAAAAAATTATCTCGCACAAACATGACACACACTAGCCGCTGAACCTAAAACCAATACTCCAAGGTAATGAGCCTTAGAGTCTGTCTAAGGTCAGTCTTGTTAAAGCAGAAGTTCAAGACTGAAAGAGCAAAGTTCAGTAAAGAACACAGTGATTGCAATCGTGGTTTAAAAAGAAAACTAAACACCCAGAACTAAATGACCCCTGAGGTTAGAAGCTGGTGGATGTTGAAAACATGCAGGACAAAAATATTGCTCCACTAAATACTGAAAAAAACAAAACACTTCAAGCCATGTAACGGACTGGCAACCAGTTTAGGCTCCGGTGACCCCATGACCCTGCAGGGATCATTTCATATTTTTACTCTGCTTGAACCCTTCCAGTGACCTCATGACCCTGAAAGGGTTTATGCAGCTTCAGAAGATAGATGGATGTAACAACGTTAAATATCCAAGAACATGTGCGCTAGCTGTATTCCTCTGGAGAACTATCCAGGATCTATTTAGAATATGAAGAGCGCCAGTAGTTCATCAGAAATTCACCACTGAGTTGTGGACACGACCGGGTCCATTTTGTAATGTAATTTCAGTTCGGTCCGGACCGCTCAGTGGAAACGAGGCATGTGTTGGCTCCAGGAGCCTTGAAGGGGCTTCATCTGGTTCAGAAGATAGATGAATAGATAGCTTTGAACTCCAGATGCAGCCTATTTTCTAGGGATGTCCCGATCCGATCACGTGTTTGAAGACTCGATCGGAATCGGATATTTCATTTATTCTTATTATGATCAGCGCTTTATATTTCAATCTTATTATTCCGGATAAATACTCCACTAGAAGTCTGCATGTCATGAACAGATCACAAAATGTTATTCCCGGAAAACGCAGCAGAAAACGGCAACAGTTCGAGTAGAGGACTGATGTAAAGTTAGCTAGCTAGCGGATCACGGATTCAGACTTCCGGGATCAATAACTTTTTTAAAAATGCTTTAAACTGACAGTTAGTGTCTCTAAACAACAACCTCTAAAGGTATTTCAACAGAAAAAGACAGAGTTTGGTTTATTTTTAATGTTAAGCTCTTCGTGCTCCAGATAGACAAATGGCTAACCGGCAGCTGCTAACTGCTACATGCTAGCGCCGTGATTTAACTCCTCAGGACCCTGAGGAGGAGGACAAAGCTGTCCTTTGATATGCCTGTTTTATTTATCTGAAAGAGGAATAGAAGTTAAGAAAATTAACTCCTCTGATAATAAAACCGAAATGTGATGTCTTAAGAACTTAAAAAGAAGCACATAATCTAAAAAAAACCGAATAAATTAAAATTAATAATGATCTGAGCTAGTCATGAACACTCATCAAATTCAGTCATAATTTATTTTTAAGAGTTCTAAATGAGGACAAGAATCACATTTGGTCAAAAATGTTCAATAACTAAATATATTAAAGTTAAAGTCACTAAACTTTCTCACTAATTATCACTTATATAACAAGAAAATATGATTTTTTTTCTCAAAGTCAAAGTCAAAGTCAAAGTGAACTTTATTGTCAATCCTTCATATGTGCTGACATACAATGAATTGAAATTCCGTTTCCTGCTCTCCCAGAAAGACAATTTACAACAGTTTATATTTGTTAATTTGTTTATATTTGTTTATATTAGTTTATATTTGCTCTATTTTTACTTGTTTATTAAAGCTATTTCACTGAAGTGTTTTATTTAAGTTACTAATGATAAAATAATGTTAATGAAATATAAATAAGGGACAAGACAAATGTTTTTATTCAGTTTGTTAATGTTTTAAATGTGTTACAAAAGTATCGGATCGGGACTCGGTATCGGCAAATCTACAAAATCCCAATGACTCGGAATCGGATCGGGACCAAAAAAACCTGATCGGGACATCCCTACTATTTTCCCATCTGTCTCGCAGTTAAACAGCAGCAGAGAAACTCACATCCGACTCTCTTTCTTCAACCGATCCCAAATTGCTAATACTTCATTTTTATGAAAACTGTGAGAAAACAAAAAGTCACAAGAAGCAAGTGAAGGTGAGCGAATGCATTTGCCATCAAAACCCCGCTAGAACAGTAACCAGGTGCCATTAAACTTGTGTCGGACACATAACTTTAGAAAAACTGGACTAAGTACGAGAAATGATGGAATTAAATACATTTACTCATAAATATACATTACGTTTTACAACCAGCAAAACCTGTTTCAATCTTCTATCCTTAGTTTAGATAAAGGTACAACTTTGTCAGATTTTCATTTAAACCCAACAGAAATGAGCAACAGAGCTCATCAATTGAAATCCCTTCCTCCTTAATGAGAGAAGCCGTGGGGAGGGAACCCACTTGTTTTTGCCAACTGCTTCAGTTAACAAGGTGTTTAAGAGATGAGAAATTAAAGGTTATTTCCTGTTGATCTGCAGATGCAGTTTAGCAGCGGGCGTGAAATGTATCTACAGATGTTTAGTCATTCCGTCTCTGCTCTTAAAGCGAAACAAGCGGCGGAGCCCGGGCTGTGTTCATTTGTCTCTCAGCAGACAGCAGGCATGCCAGGCTGACATCATGGACGCTAAGTAGATTAATGACAGTACGTGTGGGGTCCAAAACATTTGCATGCACCTTCTGCTGTCTGTATTTGGTGCTGCTGACGCCGTTGTCCTTACAGAGGAAGAGTTTATTCACATTTCACCTCATAAAGCTTGAATTACTTACAGAGACAAGGAATATATAAAGTAGCATTACTTGTGATAATACTAGTTCTTTTTACTAAAATTAATCGCTGAACCTTTTCGCTGACAATGGTGACACAATTGACTTTAATTGCTGAAGGGTTTTACTGAAAATGCAAAAGATATTTACAAAACATTATCTTTGCTTAACCCTAGAGCACTATTGTCGGGTGATTTTCACCCAAGCAAAAATATTTGCATGACTTCCAATTTGTTGCATTTTTCTGAGTGTCATGGGTCCCTGGATAAAATTATACATGTCACAGGAATAGTTGGACCAAAGACCAAGTCTCTGGTATCATTGTTTTTTGTTTTTTTTAGGAATTTTTTGTCCTCAAATTTCTATTTTTTTTCCATTTTCAAGCATATTTTTAAGATTCTTCCTATGCTGATATTTGCCATTTTCTTACCACAGTTGAAAATAAAAGAAAACTACTATAATTTATCATGTGTTGTCATATTTTGATTTATTTTTTTTTTTTATGAGAAGTACTTTTTATTAGACATATTATACCAGATAAAAATCACCCTGCAAAAGTGATGGTGTAACTTTTTATAGCGAAAGTGTTCTAGGATTAAATATGAGCTAAACTCAAAATTAGCACCAAAAACCATAATAGATGCCAAATTAACCATGAAAAGCTATACTAAACTCCAAAATACTCTAAGATTTGTCATGGATTGTGGTGGAGGACCCAAATGCAGGAGAGCAGACTTGTTGGCAGAAACATAAACTAAAACAACTTAAACATGACAAAACCAGGAGAACAAACCAGTGAGGTGACAGAACATAAATGAGCAGATGACCTGACAAATGAGAAACTGAAAACCAGACACTTAAATACACTGAGGTTGATTAACTAAATGAAAACAGCTGTGGATGATTAACCTGAACGTGGTGAAACTGACAGAGAAAACAGAAGATGATAAAACCTAAGCACTGAATCATGACAAGATTCCCCAGTAAACGTAATTAGATGGAAGTGTTAGCCTGTCGCTAAAATAGAAGGTAAATTCTAAATTAGCCTTAAAAAAACTTTAGTAGATAACAAATGAGCCAAAAAAGCTAGCACATTGCTTAAATACTAGCTAAACTCTGAAATAGCCTATAGTTTCTCAGTAATCTAAATTAGCCACAAACATTAGCACGTTGCTAAAATAGAAGCTAAACTCTAAATTAGACCAAAAACCATCAGAAGATAGCAAAAGCCAGAAACATTGTGCTAAAATATTTGATAACATGAAAACATATGATGAAAACATAGTCCATAAATATATTTAAAGGCTTGTTGCTAATTGAATTAAAATTTTGAAATTTGAAGACTTTTTCACTCTTTTCCTTTGGGGAAAATATTGCTCAATATTTCAAAAATGATAAAGTTCATGGATACCAAAAATACTGCAGTAATGTTCTGAACAAGCTCAACGTTTTGATACTAAGATTACTGAAATCGCTGAAAGTGAGATTTAGATTTTATGTACTGGAAAACATACAGGAAGGAGCAGCAGAATCACTATAGTGCTTCCTAACATTCAAACAATTACCCAGAATACATTTACATCAGGCTACATTTGTAGCTTTTTACAAAGAGCTGGTAGGAGTACTTCTATTTATTTAAGAGAAAAGCATTAGAATGTTTTACAATGTCTGGCAGTCTTTGCAAAGGTACCTTTTCTTTCTGTTTGACCCTGTAAAGATCTCGAACTTGACATCATAACAGGATAGAACACACACTGAAAGGTTTGTAAGTGTGAAGGACAACTCAATGGACCAAAAGGTACATTTGTAGACTTTTAAAGTTTTGATCAAGGTTCTGTTACACCACAGAATTGTCCTTCTAGCTCAGCTCTGGTAGGCAAGTGTCCTGCTACTACTGCTGGTCATCTAAATCACTGCTCCACCAAGGACAAAGAACAAGAGCCAAGGGTAATAATAATAATAATAATAAGCTTTATTTATAGAGCACTTAATTTGCCCACTCAGGCCCAAAGTGCTGTACAATGATAGAGGATAAAACATACAATAAGATTAAAAGTACGCAACAGCATGCTCTAAAGTAACACCAATAAAAACAAAAACACATTCCAAACAGTACATTTAAGAGAATAAATAAAATATCATAGCATAAAAGAGAAGAAACCACTTCACTGTGTATTAAAAGCCAATTTAAAAAAGTGGGTTTTAAGAAGAGACTTAAAAACAGGCAATGAGGACGACTCTCTAACATGAATTGGAAGATCATTCCAGAGTTTCGGAGCTGCTGCAGCAAAGGCACGGTCCCCTCTGAGTTTGAGTTTTGTTTTAGGAACTTTTAAAAACAGCTGGTCAGCTGATCTCAGAGGACGGGGGGGGACGTAAGGCTGTAGCAGCTCAGAGAGGTAGACCGGTGCCGAACCGTGTAGGGATTTAAAAAACAAATAAAAGAATCTTAAAATGAATCCTAAAATGAACGGGCAACCAGTGCAGCGACGCCAAAGCTGAGGAGATGTGATCGTATTTCCGTTTTCTGGTTAAGAGACGAGCAGCTGCATTTTGCACTAGCTGGAGTCGGGCAATTGCTGACGCGCTAACTCCCACATATAGAGAATTACAGTAATCCAGCCTGGTGGTGATAAAGGCGTGGATTACTGTTTCAAACTGCGTGAATGACAGGATTGGTCTGACTTTAGCAAGTTGCCTCAGGTGAAAAAAGCTAGACTTCACTACAGAATTAATTTGTTTATCTAGTTTCATTTCAGAGTCCATCTTGACTCCTAAATTTGTTCCATAAGATGTAACATATTCATTTAAAGAGCCAAGATTTGCAGTGAGGGACCCAGAGCTGTCGCCAAAGACAATTACTTCAGTTTTGCTGTCATTAATACTTAAAAAATTTTGTGTCATCCAGGACTTTAAGTCTAAAAGGCATTTGTGGAGTGATTCAACAGACAGGTTATTCTTTTTAAGAGGCACATACAGCTGGCAGTCATCTGCATAGAAATGAAAGGACACACCATATTTCCTAATTAAAGAGCCAAGTGGCAACAGGTATA
This sequence comes from Oryzias javanicus, assembly GCA_003999625.1. Lineage (NCBI taxonomy): Eukaryota > Metazoa > Chordata > Actinopteri > Beloniformes > Adrianichthyidae > Oryzias > Oryzias javanicus. The sequence continues at coordinate 28,420,086 of CM012443.1, forward strand.
AGGAGAATAAGAGAGGGCCTAAAACAGAACCTTGAGGCACTCCCCAAGTCAGAGGGGCAGAAGAGGAGACATGCTCCCCAAGGCTCACGCGAAAGGTTCGCCCGCTCAAGTAAGATTTGAACCACTCCAATGCCTGTCCTTTGACTCCGACCCACTGCTCTAGGCGAGAGACTAAAATTTTGTGATCAACGGTGTCGAAAGCAGCTGACAAGTCCAAAAGCACCAGAACCACACAATCACCCGAGTCTGTAGCTAAAAAGATATCATTAAAAACTTTTAAAAGAGCAGTCTCTGTACTATGCAAAGCCTTGAACCCCGACTGGAAGACCTCAAAGATTGAGTGTTCTTCTAAAAAAGTCATCAACTGAGTATACACAATTCTTTCCAGTACTTTTGAGATAAAAGGCAGTTTAGAAATAGGCCTAAAATTAGCTAAAATTGTGGGATCCAGTGAAGGCTTTTTAAGTAAAGGAGATATAACAGCATGTTTAAAATGAGAGGGAACAACACCCGAACTTAAACTGCTGTTAACAAGTTCAAGAACAGCCGAGCCTATTGAGGGAAAAACCTGTTTTAAAAGTGAAGGGGGAATGATATCACACTTTGAGCTTGAGGGCTTTAAATGAGAAAACATTTCCTCTAAAATGTCCAGAGTAACGGGCTCAAACCTCTCAAAGCTGACAGAACAAGAATATTGAACAGGAACAAGCCCTTGAGGAGTGGAAAACATCTCAGCAGTCCAACAAATAAATGTGTGATGTGTCCTGTTACACCGAGGCTCCAAAGCATGTAGAATAATCCCGAAGAGAAGCTCTCAAAGAGTCAGTCGGAAGCTGATGCTTTGAGAGCGTCGGCTCTCGAGAACGTTTTTTTGTAGAAGATAGTATTACTCTTCACGATAAATAAAGTGATCTTTCAACATCATCTGTGCCTTCCATCCATTTTAAGAGTGTCATACAGACACTCACATGCAGCCGCCGCGTCTCGCACAAGATCACATTTTTGACAGGTGGCGAGCAGCAAATTCACCGTGCAGCCAAGGAGGGGCGGGTCACACGTTTTCGATTTAGAGGTTGGTGAGCTGTGATTTAATGGGAACAGCCAGCATGTACAATAAAATAAATAAACCCAAAACAGCAATTTTTGACACTGAACTTTTAACCATGCATCAATATGTGACTTGAGAATGAAAACGTGTTGATTTGGGAAGATTTAGGTATTATTTACATTACTGAAGTACCAAAATTGGCACAGATTAGGAACCAAAACAAAAGAAAAGCTTTGCCACCGGAACTGAAAAAATCTCAACCGGTGCTCAACCCTAATTATATTAATGTACATGTTCAGTACTGATTACTGTATTTAGCTAATAAAACATTTTATATTTGCCAAAAATCTCAGCCCTGTGTTTGATAATATATTTAATTAACAAAAAATCTGTATTTCTAAAATGTTTCAATCAATCAATCAATCAATCAATCAATTTTATTTATAAAGCGCATTTCCTGGCTTGCGCCAGCCCAAGGCGCTGAACATAAAAACAAGAAAAACATTAAAAACAGTTACATGTTTAAAAAATTGCCCCAGCAAACCCTGCCCTAGCCCCACCCACCCAATATTGCAATGATCAACCCTCCATAAAATAATAAACAAGGATTAACAATAAAATCATAATCAACATAAAATATAAAGAAACACGTGGCTTGGCTTGCTGCAGAAAAGTACAGTAAACAGTAAGTAACAGTAAAGTATATACAAGTAAATATCAATACATTTAACTAAAACAATAAAAACAAATTAAGAGAACTATAAAAGTACAGAAATCATCTAAAAGCTAATTAAAAAGGTGCGGTCTTGAAGCCCTTTCTTAAAAATTCATGAGACATACGAGATGCTATCTCAAACTATGCCTGAGTTCTCTTAAATTCACTCGCACTCAGCGGCGTTCCTCCTGCAGGCTGTTCCACAGGCGAGGACCGCAGTGGTGGAAGGTCACAGTCCTCACCCGAGGAACAACCAGAAGGCCATTGCCGGAGGACCTCAGGGTCCGCGGGGGTTCATATTTAAAAAGAAAATCTCCAAAATAAGAGGGCCCAGAGCAGTTAAGAGTTTTGTAAACTAATAAAAGAACCTTAAAATTGATCCTGAAACGCACAGGAAGCCAATGCAGCGATTTTAAAACTGGTGTAATTTGTTCCCGCCCTCTGGTTCCCGTCAGAACTCGTGCTGCCGAGTTCTGAAGCAGCTGTAAGCTGTAGATGGATTTTTTGGGTAAGCCAGAGAGCAGGGCATTACAATAATCAAGACGACTAAAAATAAAAGCGTGCATTAGCGTCTCCGCGCTAGATGATACAATGATACAACATTTTAAAAAAAGTATCGGTATCGGCGATACTAGCCCTGTAATAACTTAGTATCGGATTGATACCCAGATTCTCAGTATTCCCTGCCCTACAATCATAGAGCCATTCACACGTTCACAAACCGATGGTAGTGCTGTTGCTGAACACTGGTGCAAACCTATAACCACCAGAAGCAATGCGTTGCCCAAGGACACTTCAACACACGGGCAGGCAAGGCGGGAATCAAACCTACAATTATCTGATCAAAAGTTTAGTCAAGAGTTTTCTGGAAAACTGAAAATTCACAAAGTTGGGTCAAAAATGTGGTCAACATCATAAAAACAGATGAGAAGACTCGACCGTGAGGAATATACTTCGTTCAAAGAACCACTGATGATAGCCGTAAATCAAAGCTTGGAAAGGTGTGGGACTGGTTGAAAACGTCTGGATGTACGGCAAGCTGAACAGGTCAAAAGTGAGTCTTAAATACCGTTTAAACTCCAGTTTCTGTTTACTGAATAGATTATCCCAGAGATTCTACTCAGAAACACATTCATCAGTCATGGTAGACTCATTCGGTATCAAATCAACAAAGTCTCACAGAAAATACGTTTAAAAAACACTGATTTAGTAGACTGGACATCACTGTTGTAAAGACTATCTGACATCACATGATGGCAAAACAGAGGTGAACGAATGACCTGATAGAGAAGACGAAAAAGACGGAAATAAAGAGGAGAAATGTTTTTTTTCCTTATATAATCTATATTTATTATTTACTAATATGTACTTTGCAGAGGCTGCGACCTTCAGTTTTCCTTTCTTCCCTTACACACTCTAACATGTTCTCATAGTTGGACTTGTGGATTATCCAGAAACGATCCAGTCTCACAAGATTGAGGAAGCGTTTCAGCAACTCGGTAAGAAACATTTTTTTTTTTTTGTATAAGATCCATATTTCACTGAGCTCTTTATTCTTGGGAGTAGACCAAAAAGTTGACCCGAGGGCGCCATGAATACCAGAGTCAAGCTCTGAGGCCAGTTCCTCTGACTGCCCTTGGAGCTGCGAGGAGCAGGAAGACGATCCTCCGGGGAGCAGGCCTCATTGGGCCGACTGGAAAATGTTGAGTGGAAAATGAATAAGTAACACCTCTTCCTCCTCTAACAGCTCCTCTTCAGAGCTGCTTGATCAAAGCAGCTCAGCTGCCAAGTGTTGAAGTGGAGCAGCTCCACGGCCAACAGTGGGGAGCTATGTTTGGTCCTAGAAAGTGTAACCGGGCCTGAAAAGAGGGCCTTTTAGAGGGGAGTGTGTGCGTCTTTAGTGGACATTCTGGAGGCTCAGATCAAATAAAAGCTGTGTTTAACATATTAATGAGATTGATTTATTACTCCATCTGACATCAGCTCAGTTTATTGAGTCAAATATTCTTGGACTTCTTTTTCTGAATTCCAAAAGTTTGTTTGAAAATAAGAAATGAAGGCCAGGGAACAGATCGATATAATTCAATGTTTCAGCAAGCCGATCTACAAATATGAAAGTACAGGGTACGCTTTCAGCAAACACAGTTGGACAGAAATAAATTGAAGCACAAGTTCAAAACAGTAAAAAATACACGTTTTAATTTAATTATCTGAAGCCCTAGTTTTGGAAAAATAAGACATAGATAATAACCGATTTCTACTTTGTAGAGCTGCAAAAACTCCTCATTGAAAGACCCTACATCAGTATAAGCAAAAGTTGGAACCACAATTATGCTTCTTCAACACAAAAACTGTTATATAAAACTGGATTAAATGATCTAATGTTTGAACAAGTTTGACATATAAATCTTCCAACTGTAAGACTTCACTTTTTACATTTTAGGAAAAATGAGTTAAACCACTATTTGTTTTAAACCATAGGAAGTTGAGTAAAAACGCATGATTTTGAATGTTGTCAATAAAGCAAAATTGCTGCAAATAATATGAAAGCTACTTCAATAAGGGAAGATAGAGGGAATGCAAATAACGATTTATTTGATACAGAAAAAAGTGTTATTCCTGGTTCACACAGGACGCGGAACGGAGGCCGCTTTCATTCACCACCCTTGTTAACCTAAGGTGTAGTTCACACCAAACGCGGTCCTCAACAGAAGAATCCGCCTTGCAGTGGATCATTCTGACATCTAGTCTAATTTGTGCGCAAACGATCTGCGTCAATTCTGACAGGAAATTACATCAAGATACATGAAAAAATCTGGTTTATCTTCAAAATAGAACCAATATTGACATGTAAAACACTGCGAATCATGAATGGGATCATGTTTTTGTATCTAAACGGATTGTAGAGATGAAAATGAACATTCAAACACATGCGCACACCAGCGGTGCAGCGCATCCCCCCACCCCACCCCAGGTACGGGCCAGGGTCCCCAAAGGAGACCCTCTCCCATGCTCCAGACAACCGCCCACAAGTTCATTTAATCAACTTGGGCATCAAACCAGACTAAAAAATACATATTCTTACATCAGCTTGTATTTTGTTGACAACTAAATTACCACCAAACTAATATATCTCCACCACCGTGCTTCTGCATATAATACTTGATAAATTGTTGATTCTGGGGAAAAAAAAAAAAAAATTGATTTAGTCATTCCCATGGTGTGATGTTTTAAAACATCTTGGGATCAGGGTTTGACTTTGTTTTTTTTAAATAAGTGTAGTGCTTTTACGTCTTTAACCGCTGACATTACCATTTAAAACAGAACAGAATGCTTTATTTTCATCATACAACAAGCACAACTAAATTAAAAGCAGCCAAATGTCAAAGTACATCTGGAATTTTAAGATGTTTTCAGCCTTTATTTTGTTTTTGTAAACTACGTATTACTAAAATATATGCACTGCATGTTTATTTATTTGTTTATTTGATTTATATGGCGCCTTAAAATGATCTCAGTCAAACAAAGCTCCCCACATTAAAAGTGCAAAGAACAATAAAATCCAAGTTAAAATGTTATAATACATTCAAATGAAAAATATAGATAAATTATATAAAAGGTTGAGGTTAGGTTCTTGTCGCATCCATACGAATTATGTAAATGGATCTGGTGTAATTTTTTTAAAATCAGAACAAAAATAACAACTTTTTAGAATCTATTTGTGTTGTCTAGTAACACAAATTCAAAGTGTTTTCAAGCAACATCACTGGCAACTCCAGGTCAAGCAAAAAATATAAAAACCAAGGTAACCTGCTTATAGAAGCATTAAGTCTGTATAGAAATGAAGGTAAACGGGATATAAAAAAGTGCAATAATGATCATCATGATTCAGTTTTGTTTTTTTTTTCTATTACATTTTTTTACGCAGTATTCTAGCTACTTGGTTAGAGTTGAAAGGTGGATTTTGATTGGAAAAGCCTGAAAAGTGACACTGGGAGTGACTTCCAATGCAGCCATGTGGACATGACCCATGTGAGATCTCTGACATTTGCAGAAACCAGATGAACCCACAGTTACCCTTTGGAAGAGCCTTTTGTCATCACTGAAAACACTATTTATCTGACATTTCTAAAAGAAAACAACATTTATTGGGGACAACAGGAGGTCGTTTGCATTTGCAGAAGATGAGAAATGACATCTTAAAACATCAAATAAATGCGTCAAACTAAATTGTATTAAATTATATAAATGAATACAATTGTTGTTTTCCTTTTTTACTTATTTATATTTAATATTTTCTGCATTTATATACACTATTGACATTTCTATATTGCTTATTTCCACATTTTTCATTCACTTTTTCCACTTAAAAAGGAACAAACAAGAAAAAAATACAAAGTTAACCAACACATTCTCACTCCCAACTCGTCAAATATTGACATTAAGGACCGCCGTCACTTTTCGACACTTTGGTTGTCCCTAACTTGTTGTGCTGGCTGTTTCCATCAAATCACAGGTCCGCATCCTCCGGGCCGCAAACTGGAACCAATCCAGTAGCAGGACGTGGACCTTTTTTCATACCTTTTTGGGCGTGAGGCACAGTGAGTGCGTGCACCAATCAGGGTGGAGAAACAGGCAGGTGACCTCCAGGATTGTACTCGGGATCGTAGCCACAAACCGGTACCTGGTGCACCTCGATCCTAGCGCAGGGGAGGGGTGTCCTTTTTGTTTGGTCGGGGAGTCGGTCCAGCATCTGTTTGCTAAAAGTGGGCGACTGACTGGTCTCCTTTCCTTTCTACAGGAGTTAGTTAGGGGTTTGGAGGAATCATTTTCTTTGGTGGTTTTCTTTTACAGCCCCAAATACCAAGTTAGGAAAAAAACTGTTCACACATTAATACATTTTCTTGTGGCTGAAGCAAAGCTGGCTGAGTGGAGGTCACGGAAAAACCATATTCAGGGGACCGGTTCTGATGATGTTTTGCTTCTTTTTAAACAACTGTTAGCTGTTTGTTTGCAAATTGAATATAGATATTATAAACTTGTTAATTTGATTGATGATTTTGTTCAAATTTGGGCTGTTAAGAATGTTTTGTGTTCTGTCAGGAGAGGAAGTTTGGTGTTGAATTTTTGATCGGTTTGTTGTGCTGATTTCTTTTTTTCTTTTTGTTTGTTTGGTTTTGTTTATTTCTTCTGACTATCTTTCTACTTCCATGTAAGTGCTTTTTGTAATTAGCAAAGCTACACTGTGCAATAAAGGTGCTTTGAAAAACAAACCCAAAAAAAAACAATCAGGGAATCAGCTTTGGACATGTGACGTTTTCAGTGAATAGATCAAAGGGTAAAAATAAATATTCAAGATGGCCGCTTGTTTTTTAACCGCTAGGTTCCTGAAAACGGTCCCATGTACTGTTGGGGCGAAGGCCGGTCATCCTAGACAGATTATAGCAAGTCACAGAGCTCCTCGAGTTGGATGGATGGATGGATGGCTATGCTAGCCAGCTTAGCGTGAGCCACCGCAAGTCCCATTGTAGTGCACAGGACTCCTCTAGCTTTATTGGCTTACGATTTTTTTCTTCTTTTCATCAAAACAATAATAAAAAGATCCAGTTTTTTTTTTTTTTACTCCCCCCCCTCTTGGATTAATGTTTAAACTGGACCACAGACAGACGGAAGTAAAGTTTAAAATGACGCTCAGGTGCAGGTATCACTGCAAGAGTGAAGTACACAGAACCAAGAGAGATCTGGTGAAACCAGAGAAGGCGATGTGTTTGTCAGTGACCCTGTAGAGCTCTCCAAAACCTATAAAGCTACTCGCTCAACATCATCCATGTTTTTATGATTATCTGCAGTTGCTCCACGGCCGGGGTTTCAAGGCATTGAGCAGTAAATTTGACAAGCGTCAAAAGAGAGGCGGCAGACGCGATGATACATCTCGGACAGCACTGTGCCGAGTATGAAATTTGGTGGAGGTGGAATGATGGTATGGGCTTGTGTTTCAGGAGTTGGGCTTGGCCCCTTAGTTCCAATGAAAGGAACTTTGAAACATTCGGGATACCAAAACATTTTGGACAATTACAAGCTCACAATCTTGTGGGAACAGTTTAGAGCGGGGCCCTTCCTCATGGAGGACATGGAGGACAGAGTCGAGTGTGGATGAACACGACTGGCCTGACCTGAACCCCAGAGACTGAGAGCCAGACCTTCTCCACTAACATCAGTGTGTGAGCTGAACAATGCACTTTAGGAAGAATGGTCACAACTTCCTATAAACAAACTCCTATAAACTTGTGGTTCCCAAAAGAGTTGAAGATGTAACAGCGAAGGAGGTGGACTGACATCACATTGAACTCTATGAGTAAGGAATGGCACTTCAGGTCAAATGTGAGTCAGGGCAGGTGAGCCAATACATTTGGTAATGTCATGTGTCATTTTTATCTCATCCCCTCACTCTGTTAGAACTTTCTGTAAAGCAGCTAGTCTTCATTTTCAAATCAAAATTAGGACAAATTCAGAAATAATGGAGCAGTTAATTATTTTGAAGCACAAAGACTGGGGAAGCACAGAAATAAGTGTCTTTGTTGACAGAACACAATCTCAGCTTTTTCTTATGACTTTAACATTATAATTTACCACTTAAAGAACAAAAAGCTAGTTTAAAAGAGCTCAGGTTCACCTTACAATGCTTCCATATTCAATTTCCGATTAACAATTCCTTTTTAAAATCTCTGAGATGATTTCTTAAGTGATGAATGTGGCCGGCGGGCCGTGGCACCATGAAAAAGACTTGGAGACACGGCAACTATACATTTATCCTGTCAAAGCTGTCGGCTATCATCACCAGCATCTTGTTTATGTTGCGCAGTGAAGGTTGGTCATCAAACACGTTGGAGTGTCACGGAGCTGCAGGACTGTGTGTCATCGCTCCTGGTGGGGGGGACGCTTCATTGAGCTCATTTATTTCTGCTTTGTAATGTTGCATCAAAAGAGTGCTTACAGCCTCGCTTTGGGAGAGCACAGCTGAGGAGCGGAGGACTGTTTGAATCCCAGACCAGCTCATGTGAACGGTGAGTCACGAGGCTCCGCACCGACGGTGAAATTTTGACCTCAGGGAGTTTTTATTTCGGTCAATCTGGGGTCACGTTTCCAGGAAAGTTACGAAAGGCTGTGGTGCCGCCGGTAACTTTGGTGTCAACAATTTACATCATCCACCCACTCTGGAAAGCCACAAGGAGGTAACATCTTCACACGACCTCTCCAACACAGGATGAGATTCCTTCACTACTTAGTGTACTATTTGGGGCATTCACCATTTTATTTATTTGAATCTACTGGTATGTTTGAAATAACCTCCATAGTCCCCAACTACTGAAATACTAGATACTGCAGGATTATCTTGTGCCCTGAATTTTTTTTAAAGGCGAGTATGACGTCACCCATTTCACAAAGTGAAAATCTAATCAATACAAGCATTTTACGACAAATATTTATGGATCCATTGTGTTCTGATGATGGAGCGATAGTCGGGTCTACAAAGGCAAGCGGAGCCTCAGGAATCAAGTCATTTATGCAAAAAGTCACGAAAATAACTAATGTATCATGGAAAAACACATTTATTTAGTATTCCTGAAGTAATATATGATCATATATATGGATATAGTTCAATCTGAAAGGCGTAAGAACATCATGGTAACATTGTGGTGTGAATGCACCATTAGAACAGCAAATAAAGACTACAATACAGTTTGAAAAACATGGAATTGAAAAAAAAGAGTTTTTATACACAAGTTTTTCTCATTAAAACAAAGTGGAGCTATAAATATTCTGCATAAAATGGTCATACTTAGTTAGTTTTTGCTTCAAAAATTGAGTGACATCAAATTTTCCATTAAAAAAAGAAAAGAAAATGGTGACAAATGTGTCCAAATTACATTAAAATTGAAGACACAAGACATTCCCTCATTATATAGTCTTTAAGGTAATGAGACAGTCCTAGAGTTCCTGCTGTTTTACAATTAAAACGCTGACGCAATTCATGGACTTTTCCCAAACAATCCAGGTACTTTAACATTAACAAGGGAGAACCTGCATTTTGATAATTAAGATGTTTCGTATAAGTTATCTTCACAGTTTCATTCTGAAACAAACGTGAAAGTTATAAGGCTATTTAAAACAACAGTTGTCTTTTCCTCCCTGATCTATAGCTTCAAAAGTACACGATTACAGTGGTTATACAACAAATCAGCTCAGGTGTAAATAAAACTATTTTTCACACATTTAGGCCTATGTATTTTCAAATTAACATTTTTTTTATGTCCTAGAACAGGGGTCTGCAACCTTTAAGAGTAAAAGAGCCATTTGGGCTCCTTTTCTACTGATCAAAACCTAGAAGCAGCCGCCTTGACTTACATTAGACTTTTAGAAAATTTGGATTTGCATTTATAACCTTCTTTTTTTTGTTTTTTTAATAAATGTGAATAATGTCTATTTTTGGCACAAACAAAAGCAAAAAAAAATATAAAAAGAAACTAGTATCTCTCAAAAAGGTTTTTTTTTTTTTTACGTTTTTTAACTTTAGTAGCAAAAAAGCTAGCTCGATGCTTAATTACTTAAGGAGCTTAGCTTAAGGAGCTCTTCTTAGAAGCAAAAGAGGCTGCAAATGAATGGATTGTCGCTGGGAAACCAAGACATGGGCCAATTTTTGAGCATAAAAGGGCTACAAATGCAAGCTACAAGTATGCTATACGCTTTATTAGTAGAAATGATCAGGAGATGAGATCTGACTCAATGGCCAGGAATCTCTCTTGTCACAACACAAGAGACTTCTGGAAAGAAGTGAAACACATCAACTCTGGGAAACAAGCTATCCCATGTGTGATAGATGGAGTTTCTGGCACTGAGAATATCCTGGAACATTGGCGACAACACTACATTAGATTTTTTAATTGTGGTCAGACTGAGGTGTATAAAATAAATGTTGATGGAGCCTGTGATACTATCACAGTGCATCAGGTCTTCCAGGCTACAGCCAAATTGTCAGATAACAAGGCCACTGGACTTGATGATGTTTCTACTGAACACATAAAGTTTGCAAGTCCAAAGGTGTTTCCATTATTGTCCATGTGTTTCACATCTTTTCTAGTTCACGGTTTTTTACCAGACTCTATGTTAGATGTTTTGACAGTTCCAGTCCTGAAAAACAAAGCCGGTAAAATTGGTTGCTCTGATAACTATAGACCAATAGCCTTGGCCAGTGTAATGTCAAACTTTTTGAGTTTATCTGTTGGACAAGATCTCCAAATATATTGGATCAACAGATAATCATTTGGATTTAAAGAAAAGCTTGGTGCTGACATGTGCATATACGCTCTTAAAGAGATGATCTCTAAATACAGAAATCAAAATTCTTCTGTTTTTTTGTGTTCCTGGATGCCTCTAAGCTTTCGATAGACTAAATCACTGGAAATTGTTCGTGAAATTGGAAAAAAGAGGTGTGCCTAAATGTTTTGTGCGCATTTTATCTTACTGGTATGCTCAACAAAGTATGCAGGTCAAATGGGGCAACCAGGTCTCTGAGCCTTTTAAGATCAGCAATGGGGTGAGACAGGGGAGCATTCTTTCTCCTCTTCTTTTTAACCTGTATTTGGACGATTTTATCCCTCCAAATGAACGCTTGTCACACTGGTTGCGTAGCAGGAGATCTAATCATTAATCATCTCATGTACGCTGATGACGTAGTTTTGCTGAGTCCAAGCACTGCTGGTCTTCAACAACTCCTAAACATTTGTTCAGACTATGGGGTATGTCATGACATTGTGTTTAATGCTGGGAAAAGCATGGTTATGATATCCAGAACAAAAGAGGACAAAAAATATAAGTTCCTGACTTCCACCTTCGCAATGCTGTACTCGCATGTTCTGTTAGAATAAAGTATCTCGGTCATATAATCACTGAGGACATGACTGATGATGCGGATATCTACAGACAGTGTCGAGTGTTGTATGGCCAAGCTAACACCCTCTCACGTAAGTTTGGCTTCTGTACAAAAGATGTCAAGCTGACTCTGTTTAAGGCTTTTTGTTCCCCAATGTACACTGCACATCTTTGGGTGAACTACAAAACAGCCAGGATGAGAAAGCTGCAGGTGGCATATAATGATGCTTTAAGAGTAGTTTTAAGAAAGCCTAGATGGACGAGTGCAAGTGAGCTGTTTGTTTTTAACAGAATTAACACCTTACATGCTCTACTGCGCAACCTCATATTCAAGTTCATCTGTAGGCTGGATTCCACTCAAAACTCTCTTATTTTGTCCATACATAACATCAGGTTTAGTGCCATCCGCTTTAGTTCCAGTATCTGGAAACACTGGAGGAGCTGTCTTTTTATCCTTCCATTTTAATTAATTTGTTTTACTGGTTTTATAGCTAGTGTGTTTTTAAGAAGTGTATTCTTAAGTTTGTTTTATATTCTGTGGGGTTTTTTTACTATTGTATTTTCTAGTTATTTATTTATTTATTATCATCTTATATTTGGTGTGTTGTCTTGGCACTGTACATGTACTAATTTATTGATTATGATCCTGTTCATCTATTGGACTACGAGTCCGGAATAAAGCCTATCTATCTATCTATCTATCTATCTACTAGCTGAACTTCAAATTAGCATAACATTTCTCTGTAAATTAAATCATCCAAAATTATTAGCATGTTGCTAAAATAAAAGCTAAACTCAAAATTAGCCTAAAACCCCCAGTAGATAAAAAATTAGCTAAAAATGTTAGCATATTGCAAAAATTAGCATAAAAAACTCATTAGAGGCCAAATCTGCCAAAAAAGCTAGCTTGTTGCTTAATTACTAGCTGAACTCCAAAATAGCCTAAAATTCCTCAGAAAGCTAACTTAGTCAAAAATGTTAGCATGTTGCTAAAATAGAAGCTAAATTCTAAATTATCCAAAAAAAAATTCAGTAGATAACAAATTATCTGAAAAAATTAGCATTTTACAAAAATGTTAGCTATGCTCCAAATTAGCATAAAATTTCACAGAAAAGTTAGCCAAAAACGTTAGCATGTTGCTAAAATAGAAGCTAAAATTCTAAATTAGCCTAAAAACCCCAGTAGGTAACACATTAGCCAAAAACGTTAGTATGTTGCTGAAATAATAGTTAATCTCCAATTTTTTTTTTAATTTACTATTATTTTTCTTCAACCAGAGAGCCACTATGGAGAGATGAAAGAGCCACATGTGGCTCCGGAGCCGCAGGTTGAAGACCTCTGACCTAGAAGTTTAAGTGTTTCATATAACACAAGTGGGATGAAAAAGCAAAAATCACATCTTGAAACTTGTCAAAAAATTACACAAAAAGAGAAATATATCAACCAAACTCATCATAATTGTAATTTTTTCCATTTATAATTCAAGTTAGCCTAAACTGTTTTACTTAGTAACATATATGTTGGCTTTTAGTTAGAATGCTAATTGATTTTCTTTATAGTATGACAATAACTTGAATATTTTATTAACATTATATTTTTATAAACACAGAACAGCATAGAATTTCAGTAGATAGATCTACATTAGATTCTAAATTTAACATTTTACTTTTTTTTTAAGGAAAGTATTGTGTATTTATAGACAAGGTCTGGAATTATATCAGTACTACAATTTAAAAATAAACATGTTTGCATTCTAGTCATTTTTGTTTAACAAATGTAAGAACTGTATTTTTTTTTTAAAGTAACCAGGAGTTTTTAACTTTGGACAAATCTAAAAGGCTAAATGTTCCAGATGATAGTTTCGCCGTTCTTTTTTCTTCTTCTGTCCTCTGGGGTGTGGAGTTATGAAGCCCCGGAGGATAAGCAGAATGTGTTCGCTAACAAAGCTTGTCCAGCTTTTCTGACTTTTGAGAACGCCGCCTATTTAGCTGGAGTCACTGTGGAGCTGCCCTGCCACTGCAAACCCCAGGAGGTAATACTGCTGCTGCTGCTTTTTAAATATGTTTAAAATAGTTTTATTCTACAAATCCTCTTAAATGAACTTGTTAGACATCTCTAAGCCATTTTCCTTGATTGAACTTGAAGTGATCAAGTTGAAGGTGATAAATAGAAATAAGTGAACTTAAGTCACCTCATGTATTGGTTTTCTGAACAGACATTCTAGTACAATCTTAGCAGCTTCCAATAATACATGTAATTGTTACTAGTACCACAGTTCAAAAACCTGTACATAATTATAGTGTAAATATGTTACATTTCTAGTTTTATTTTATAATTGTTCATTTACTTTGACTGTAATACTGCAACATGATTTCCCAAAGAAAAGGTTACCTCGTCATTTTTTTTTCACGCTCTCTGATTGTTTGTTGTTGTGTTTTAGGTCCAGAATGTTGTGTGGTTCTTCAGGAAGCATCAGGCCAGCTCCAGGGAGAACAGAGCCCTCACGGATCACCATGGCAACAGGCTGCCGGATACCAGCGAGGTCCCTCACAGCAGTGACCTGCGGAGCCGATTCTCAATCAGGCTGTTCAGCCTGCTGGTCTTCAGGGCCGGGCCCCTCGACTCGGGCCTCTATATCTGCGGCTCCGCTCACAGAGACTTCTTCTTTGGTTTTGACCTGGACATCCAGGAGCTTCAAACACTCAGTTTCACTCCGAGGTGAGGATCAGAAGGGTGGGAAATGGGGTATTTGAGAGGGCTTATGTCATTCAAAATGAACTTCTTCAGCTTTTAAGTGTTTTGTAATATTAGTTATTCACAAAAAACAGCCTCAAAGTGGTGTTTTGATCCACTATGAGCACCAGCCCCTCCCAACCCACAAAAACAAGCAGGTCCGTACATTATGATGTCACAAAGGGAGAACAGCCCCTTCGAGGAAAAGTCTGCGCTGCCAGCCCCGCCACCAGGCTAACACAAATAGCCACTTAGTTAGCAGGGATCAGCAAAATACTTTTATTTTACATGCAGAATATGTACATCAATTGTTCGATGTTGTTTGTTTATTGGGAAGTGACATAAACATGCTGCTAAGGCCGGCTCTAGGTTAACACCATGAAACAGGCGGAGTCCACGAGGAGCACAAGGCGGAGCCTCAGAGAACGAGACATCTTACAGGAAAAGAAGGTCGCAAAATTAACCTTATATTTTTAATCAAAAAATTGTTCTTTAGTGTGCCAAATGTAATATAGTTTATTCTGATAGTATTAAGAATAACATGATATAGACCCTTTCACTTGCAGCAATTTAAAAAAATAATCAGTCAATATTTTAGGTAAAAAAGACTTCATGTGAAAATGTGTAAAAACAAATTAATTTTAAAATGTAAGTGGTTTTTGTTAACTGGTTTCATACCCGGAAGTAAAACGACTCAACCTATGAGGCTCCGCCTTCCTCTCCTTGACGTCTTTACAACTAATGGCTTCATTTTGTGGTGAAATTCAGTGAAAAAAAATACAGACAAAACCAGATTACCATTTCAGGATTCATTGAAATGATGAAAACATTGCATTCTGATCCGATTAGCATCATTAATCTCTGTATCAAAATTCCTTTTCCTGGAGTCTCCCAATTTGTCGCTCACGTTTTCAGGAAATAGTCTGCTCCCTTTCAAGATCTGGGGAGCTCCTGCAGCTAGCTGATCACTGTTAGCTTTGTTTTGTGTTAGCCTGGGGGCGGAGCAGACTCTTCTTGGAGGGGGCGGTTCTCAACTTGTGATGTAAGCATGTGAGGACTGGTGGGTGTGGGAGGGGCTGCTGTTGAGAGTGAATTTTTCAGAGGATTGTTCAGAAATTTATGAATGGATCAAAATACCGCTTTAAGGTTGTTCATAGTGAAGAATTAACAGTAAAGCAAGCTTAAAATCTCAAAGAGAAGTTGATTTTCCACGGTATGCTCCTTTAAAGAATAATGATTCTGGCCTCATTTACATAAATTGAAACGGAAAAAAATATTCCTTTTTGCAAAACAACATGAGTGAAAAGCTTCTATTTGCTCTTTTTTTATCCAAAATAAATAAACAATGCAATTTTTTCCAGGCTAAGTCAGCAAAATCATAAGAAGGAAAGCCACGAGGAGACCGCAAACATCCATCCTCTCTTTAAAGTCTTCACCAGCTTCCAGCCCTGGTCTCAGTGCGACCGCTGCGGCGCTGAAGGGGAGCAGGTCCGCGTAGGGCTCTGCTTCGTCCGTTCCAACTTCCTGCACGTGCGCTACAGATCCAACAACCAGACCGTGGCGTCCTGTGGTTCGGAGGCCGTACCAAAAGCTTTCACCCAACTCAAGCAAAGCAAAGTCGGTCCAAAGATGGAGGTCCGAAGGTGTCAGGTGTCCTGTCCGACTGAAGCTCCTCCCCCTTCTAAACTAAATGCTTTTGTGGCTTTTCTTGGGTCCAGGTGAGCAAGTTTAGGATCAAACAGTTTTGATCAAATAGCTAAAATCACACACCCCAACCATTTCTCCTCTCTGCGACAGTTCTGCCTCCCAGACGACACAGGTGAAGGTGTCGTACCTGAGCCACCCGGCAGACTCTGTCCTCACTCTTGGATGTCCCGGGGCCCGTCCCGACATGGCCGTGGCCTGGGATCAAGAGTCCACACCCATCTATCGGTTCCACCAGCCATCAGACGGTAACGTCAGGGCCGCGTCCGCCAGACTGCTGATCGATACGGGGCACCACCTCGTGTTCCAGCCTGCAAAGACACAGGATTCAGGTGCATCTGCTGGACGGATCGATCCAAAATATCGATAATATCGATCTCAAGTTGGTATCGGATCAATACCAGCCAACAGAAATCGATATTTATTTTCTGTATCTGCAAAAAGGAGCTAGCTTTTAATAAACTATTAAATCTTGGTTTATGTCACATACCACAACAATCATGAAAAATATCGATATTGGTATTGATATTGGCGATATTTAACAGTATCGGATCAGTATCGCCCATCCTTAATAAATGTGGTTTCCACGTCCGCCAGACTGCTGATAGATACGGGGCACCACCTCGTGTTCCAGCCTGCAAAGACACAGGATTCAGGTACATCTGCTGGACGGATCGATCCAAAATATCGATAATATCGATCTCAAGTTGGTATCGGATCAATACCAGCCAACAGAAATCGCTATTTATTTTCTGTATCTGCAAAAAGGAACTAGCTTTTAATAAACTATTAAATCTTGGTTTATGTCACATACCAAAACAATCATGAAAAATATCGATATTGGTATTGATATTGGCGATATTAAACAGTATCGGATCAGTATCGCCCATCCTTAATAAATGTGGTTTCCACGTTAGCTTATATATTCAAATATGTAATATGCTGTTCTATGACAGGTGTGTACCACTGCTGGCTCCAGGGTCGCCGCGCCGCTGAGATCCATCTGCTGGTGTACGCTCACTTGGGCCGTGGGAAGTCTGTGCTGTCGGATCCCGAGCTCCCAGCAGCTGTCGAGTTCGTCCTCAAGTCGTACGCCGTCATGACGGTGTCGTTTCTCCTGCTGCTGTTCTGCAGAGCTGCTTTCAGGCTGATGAAGGACGCCGCAGCCCATCACGTGGATTAAAGTCAGCCGCCGGTGCTGCCAGCTCAGCCTCATTTGTTCAAGAATACAGACAATGAATTTTCCTGCAACAACATTGATGTTTTAAAACGCCACAAACGCCGCAACAATATTCCTTATAAAATGGAACCGTTCAATAAAGTTCAATCCATTTTTCACAATACGCATTTATGTATTCTTTTTTCTTTTTTTTGTTTAATACATATCGAAACGTGAGCAAACTGTACTGATGCATCCCTACTACCTTCACACAATCATGAGATACGAATGAATGAAGGTGTTTGGTGTTTTCCTGTCACACACTCTCATGAACTAGTACATGACAATAGAGCGACCGTATTCCAGAATAAAATATCATCAGCAAAACAAATAAAGTTAAAAAACTTTTGAAACTTATTTTAATGAAGCAATTGAAAAATGTTTGCGTTAAAGTAATATATTAGCATGTAAACACCTTATTTACCACAACAACCTGCAACAGTTTACTAAAGGTTTTATGATTCTTTTAGTCAGTAGAAGTTTAAATAACAATTTTTTTTATTTATTTGCCTTTATTGCATATGCCAGCAAAAGAAAAAACATTCCAAAGTGACAAACAAAGAAGGCATAAATAATTGCAGTCAGACAGAAGAAATTCATCTTATAGTAATATCTACTCCTACCAATCAATCACAAAATAACCATGACATGCAAGAAACAAGACAAATTCATTCAATTGATTCCTACTGATAATCATACCCCATTCTTAATCCGATGGAGGCCAACATCCATTTCTTTTATTTAACATCCGTCGTTGTAAGGTATCCATCCTATTTTTTAAAATTTAGTAGCAGTTATACATTGTTTGAGTGTTCCACAGCCTAATGCCTTGAACTGAAATATGGGTCTTTCTCAGAGTTGTTCGTGCAAAAGGAACTTTAAAATAATCTTTCCTTTTGTTAGAAGCTGGTTTAAATAAAGACTGAATACTGCCTGGCAACATATTAAGTTTAGCTTTTAACATAAATAACAGAATTTTTAAATCAACCAAGTCCGGGAATTTAAGCAAATGAGATTTAGCAAACAAATGATTGGTATGTTCCTTGCTGCCTTTTTTATGGATTATTCTT
Source organism: Oryzias javanicus (assembly GCA_003999625.1). Taxonomy (NCBI): domain Eukaryota; kingdom Metazoa; phylum Chordata; class Actinopteri; order Beloniformes; family Adrianichthyidae; genus Oryzias; species Oryzias javanicus. The sequence goes on from CM012443.1 coordinate 28,438,506, forward strand.
ACTGCTCTTTTCTGTAACAGAAACAAAGGTTTGGTGTGAGTAGTATAAGCTTTTCCCCAGATTTCTGTACAGTCATTAAAATAAGGAAGAATAAATTTCCTCACTAGTTGACATTTTTAACCTCATGATCTTTATCTGGACTCTCCTGGTTGTGAAGTGAAGGCCAATTAACAATATGGGTGCATATTTTTTAGTCTAAACATATGAGTTTAGATGTACATCTGTTAAAAATATCTCAGTAGCGCAAATGTTTCTGTGAGAAATGTGAGTTATTGACATGATTAAATTCTGCTTTGATTCTGTTTGTTGCTACTGTTGCTTTATAGCAACCATCAGGTATACTACTTTCTGTCCAAGTCCACAAAATCTCAAGTAAGATTTATCTTTACAGTTAATCCTCACCTTGTCTCCTTTAACCTCAGCCGCATGGAGACTCGGTTGTGTGCTGTTACCTCTGCTGCTGCTGCTCTGCACCCTTATCTAATCTGAGTTTTTAATTAAATCTTTGAACCAGACGGTCCAGAGTCTGAGTGCTCTGAACTCAGGTCTCACTGACTTGTCGGTCTTGCGTTTTGTTGTTTCGTCTATTGGATATTCTGCCTTTCTTTCTCTTGTTTTTTGTCCAGCTGATGTAAAAGGCTTTGATTTGGCGATGATTTGTTCCACACCAAGAATCGCCACTTTTGTTGGTGTTGAAGGGTCTTTATAAAAACCTTCCTTCTGCCAATTTAGAGCAGCTGAACTGAAGGACAGCGTCTGCTTTCAACCTTACAGAGGTGGCGTCGGCTGTTGCCTCATTAAGGCGCCTCTTTACTTGGAGAGCCGGAGGGAGGAAAAGACACTTGTTTTTCATCTGTGCTCTCCTCTTCAGCCGCTCTCATCCCTCTTGTTCTCGCTGTTTAGTCTTCAGCTGCTTCTCAGTTATCAGTTCAACCTCGAAGCTTCTACTGTAGCACTCACTCCAACGACAAGAAGGAACCACTGCGAGTACCGATCTGAACCGTACTAAAAGGAACATTTTCTCACAAGTTAATTGTGTTTTAGTTTTTAAAAAATTTTCAACAAAAAATTGTAGTTAAATAAATAAAAGTCAGTCATCAATCCTGGCAGGAAGTCATGCCAAGATACACAAGAAAATCAAAATATAACCAATTTTTCCACAATAAAATACCACAAATGTGATCATAATTTTGTATGTAGATGAAAATAATCAAACAAGAAACAGACACACACAGAAACTGAGACACACTCAGATCAACTGAACCCTGACTACGGAGTGGGGGGTGATGATGGCAAAACTAACCACAGCTGAGCCTGTTGACCGAAAAATACGTATCTGGTGTGAACTAGTAGTTAAGTAGTTAGCACATGCACTTGTAACAAAGTTAAAAATGCTCTGGCATCTATTTTATTTCATTTCTATTTATTTTTCTTTATTGTGTGAATTTGATCGTTTTTGTGTATTTTATTTTGAAAAACCGGAAGTGCGCATGGTCCCTGCGAGTGTTGAGCTAGGTGGCTACACCCCCGCCCTCTCAGAACACGGAGAACTGCAGAGGGTAAGCCACGTTTTGCCGAATGTCTGTCAATCTTTCTAAAATTTTATGTCACACGCTGTTTTTGTTATTCAATTAGTTTTTACAAATTTTCAACAAAAAATTGTAGTTGAATAAATAAAAGTCAGTCATCAATCCTGGCAGGAAGTCATGATGAAAATAATCGAACAAGAAACAGACACACACAGAAACGGAGACACACTCAGATCAACAGAACCCTGACTACGGAGTGGGGGGTGATGATGGCAAAACTAACCACATCTGAGCCTGTTGACCGAAAAATACGTGTCTGGTGTGAACTAGTAGTTAGTAGTTAGCACATGCACTGCTTTGTGTTACTTCTGCACTCGGCTAGCTGAGAAGAAGTGGACACGGAGAGGACTGAGAAGAGTTGACAGGAGAATGCAGCTTAAGGTGAAAGTAGACGTGTCAAAGGACAAACTAGAAGCTTATCATGACTCGTATGCTGGGTTGGAAAGTAAAGAGGAAGAGACGGACTTATACAGACTACTGAGATGGGAAGGACATGCAGGCGCCTGAGATGGGCATCACCATCTCTGCTGACCTGTCCTGGTCAGCGAACATCCGGGTCATGGTAAAGAAGGCTCAGCAGCGGCTGCACTTTCTCCGCATCCTGAGGAGGTGTGATCTGGACCAGAGGCTGCTGGTGAACTTCTACCACTGCTCTGTGGAGAGTATCCTGACCTACTCTCTAAATGTGTGGTACCCAGGCTCCACATTACTGGACAGAAAGGCTGTGCAGAGGGTCATCAACACAGCACAGAACATCATCGGCTGCCCCCTGCCCCCCCTTGCGTCCTTATCAAGATCCCGCTGTCAAAAAAGAACAACAAAAATCGTGAAGGACCCTACCCACCCCGCCCAACCCCTTTTTGACCTGCTGCCATCAGGACGCCGTTACAGGTCAATTAGGTCACAAACCACCAGACTCACAAACAGTTTTTTCCCCTGGTCCATACGGATGCTGAACAGCATCCAATGAAACAAGCTGGAATATTGTTAACCTTGCACAAACTGCACACCACACTTTATAGAGTATTTATTACTAAACGTCCTTGATGCTGCAATTATGTCTTGTAAATCCCTTTTGCCTTACCTCTGTACAGTCTCATATATTATTATTACTGTTCATTACGTTATATTTTACTCTTGTTGTACTTATTCATTTGTTCTTATTTTTAATCCCTTCTCTATATTTTATTGTGCTGTGCATTGCTGCTGGTAGACCACCCACAATTTAACTGTTCTTGACAGTTACAATAAAGCCTTTGAATCTTTGAATCTTTGAATCTTGAAGTTAGGGCGATTAGGATAAATATGTAGTGACAGGTGCAATATTCCTGCAATAGTTAGCAATGCAACTTAACTATTAAATGAAACTGGTATTCTTAAAAATAAAAACACCTAAAGTCTATTTTTGCCAGCTCTGGACCATCAACTCTAAAAAATGGATCGGTCAAGAAGTGCAGTGGGGAGTTCTGAGTCACACAGCAGAAAGGTTAAAACAGGAAGTAATGGGGGAGGATACTTTTGGTGCCCATCAAACCTGGCCTTTGGAGCATCCCCAGATTCACGCTGAGATGCTGGTCGTGGTCCTTCCAGCAGCAGCAGCAGCAGCAGCGGGACGCCCCATTTCCTAAAACTGCTCCACAGATGACTTTTCCACAGGTAGATCCAAAACAAACTTCTTTCTCAGTTCAAATATTGAAATGTGTCATCCAATCAACTGTAAAAAGCGTTTGCACGCTGGTATTTATCTAATACTACTGAGCGTTATTAACAGCTTTCATAAACAACACTTTTCTTGGTCTATTGATGCCCTTTCAGGCGCTGGAGCAGAAGTTTTCTCATTTTTTCTGACCTTTTCTTGCTTGACCGTGTTTCTGAAAAGGCTGAGGTGATGGGGAGCGCAGCTGTTGAACCATACTGCTGTTTCTGTGAGGGCTGTTCTTTTACCCGCAAATTTGATCGTATATTTACCTTTATGTTTTTAACATCCAGGACCTTTAAAATGTAGAAACACAGACCAGGATTCTGCTGTTTTACTGTAGTGTTTTATTTCTTTTATTCTGTTACAGGAGCTGCACGACACAAACACTAGAGTCAAGTTTTTGAACTGTTCCGCATAGTTGAAGACATTCTATAGTTGTTGTTTATGTTAATTAAAATTAATTCAAATTTAGTTAGATTTATATTTATCTTTTTTGAATGAGACTTTTTCATTGCTTATTTGTGAAATCTTGCTTATTTTGTTTGAATTATATTATAAAGCTTTGTGAGCAGTGAATTAAAGGACATGGTTTAGTACTAACTCTTACCAAAAGGAAGTATACTCGAGTTTATTTTAAGTACCCTTTTTTTAAACTAAACTTAAAGTATACTTTTAGTTTACTTTTTATGTACTTAGCGATAGACCACAAGTTCATGTTGAGTAAATTGTTTATACTTAGAATTACACTACAATTATATACACTACAAGATATATTTTAGTGTAGCTATTGGTGTACACATATTTTTTCTTTTTGACAGTAGCTGTATTATTTTTAATGATCTTCATAGAAGATATGTTCAGTCATCTATCTTGTAGGTTTGTAGCAAGAAGTCAGATTTGGTGTGAATACCAAATGGTAAACTAAAAGTATACTATTTCAAGTATACTTTAATAAACTAAAAGTATACCAGAGCTTAGTTAAAGTAAACGTGGAGTAAACTTAAAGTTTATTGCCAGTAAATTAGAAGTATACCAGAACCTTTACTTTAAGTATACTTCTACTTTTTATAAACTAAAAGCGGGCCAATTTAGTACAAAGACGTATACTTGGTAGTAAACTTCCAGTATACTTTTAAAGTATTCTTGGTATATACTTAAGTATACTTTAAAAAAATCTACGTAAAATATACTTATTTTTGGTAAGGGAAGTGATGGAGAACTGTAAATAAATCAAGTCAAAACCGTATTACTGAAAAATAAATACAGAGTTCCTCATGGTTCTGTCCTGGGGCCTCTGCTTTTCATCATTAAACATTAATAAAACATGTGAAGTGTACCGTATGTTCAAACCAACTTGATTTCCAGCTTCTTTTTGCATAGATTTAGGAAAATCTTCAGTGTTTGAGTCAAAATACATAAACTATTTGTTGCATTAGAACTGCTCTCTTTAGTAGTTGAAAGACTCTCCACGTAGGATTGTAGGATCTATGTTTTATTCAAAATGTTCAATATTCTTTGAGTAATCCTTTGAACTGCAGTGGATTGCCTTCACTGGAGGAGGGTAAACAACTGCCTGGGGGCAAAATGAGGCATGTGAGGCCATATAACCCGAACCCTCCACATGGGAATAATTTATAATAATAATCCTTATTTGCTTCATTTTCCCTATAATTGTGATGTTTCCTCATATTGCACACTATAAATGTATTGACTTTGTCTAGGTGCAGAAAGCTATTATGCGTTTCTGTCGTGTTGGAAGAATTTTCTTTTTTTTTTTTTGTGTTTTCCGAGTCAGAAAGTCCTTTTTCCAATCATTCCAACAACACATGAACGCATCATTTCTCCCAGGTTAAGCTTTTTTTTCTGAAAAACACTGGTGCAACTGGCACTAAGTTGAGAACTAAGAAAAATAAAAACATTTTTTCAACTAGATTTAATTTCTTGTCTGATGGGATGGATTACCAAAATACTCCCGGTACTCGCCTGGCCCCTCCGTCAAATTTTAGAGCCGTTTTTGGCCAACAAAATGTTTCCCCACCCACGGGTAAACTTGTTTTGGAATGATTTTCTCCACATATGTGAAGGAAAAAGGCTGGTTTAGACGAAAGCTACCCACATGGAATTTTATTTACATTCCAACCAATTGGTTTCTTTTGCATTATTTATTTGAAGATGAAATATTTAAAAGCAACCCCTTTGATCCAATCTGGCCCCTAGAAACCTTTTACCTTCACCAGTAGCCTTTCACTGACTAAAACCTTTACACTAAGATAAAAGGACTCAAGGGAGTAAAAGAAGGCACATGAGAACTCACGCAATTCTTTCTAAGAAAAAAAAACACTAACCAAGATTTTTTTTTTTCTTTTCTAACTCCAGTTATGTCAATTCAGACAGGAAAATGTCTAAAGGAAAAATGTAACAAACGTAAGAAAAACTGTTTTGTTTTCTCCAATCAGGACGCTTCCCTGAAGCTCAGAGCTCCCCATCAATGCAGGATATCATCACTTGATTCTATAAATGTAGAAGATGGCACAATGTTTTAAGCAAGGGGAAAATCATTTGCTTTTTACTATAAACTTGAGCTGCCCAACTCCACAGCTCTTTTTCTGCTCCAATTACTAAAGGTTCACATGTATGGAGTCAATCAGATTCTGAAAATGACCTGATTCAGTCAATCTCCAGGAATTGCTGGGGAAATAAAGAGAGTCAACTGAGATGTATGTCACATCGAGCTGTTCAGAGTCCACCCCAGCGTAGCAGCCTGGTTTCCAGCTTCCTAACCACACCCACATTCAACTATGCGACCAATCACACACCGTCAATTTATGTAATTTTTGTCTTCCAGCCGTTAGTCTGGATGGAACAAGCTTCTGGAGGAGTTTAAACCAGCCCGATTCTGTCAGTATCCTCATGGACAAAAAGAATAGAGGGTCTGACTTGTTGCTTTTAATAATTAAAAAACCTAAACAACCTAATTATGGTAGTCTTGAATTTTTATGTTCCTGAATAAATAATCGATCTACTTCACAAAAGAAAAAAAAATCAGATAAATCTAAAACTCTTACAAATTTTACTTAAATTGTAGATAAAATGTTATTATTAATTAATATTATTAGAACTTATAATTATTATTAGAATTATTAGAAATATTAATATTACTGAAACACTCCAATAGTGGAATGTTTCAGAGGAGAATTTTTTTTTTTCTGTATTAGTGCAAGTGCTGAAAATTGACTTTTTGGGATTTTTTTATACATAAGTGAAATTCTTTGTTTACTGAAATTGTAGTGAAAATTTGTGAAATTCTGTTTGTGAAGCAGAATATTTAGTTCAACAGAGCAGACTACAAATATACTAGTGGTATACAGAAATGGATCAAAAATCTATTTAGTAATTAATTATATTAAAACCAAAGATATGAAAAAGATGATGCTGTTAAAAAAGGTATCAAATTGATCGAAAAGTAAAAAATTGGATTCTGGCAAACTTTGAGGATTCTGTACTTTTTTTCTTTGTTTTTTCAGTTGTGTCGTTGGGTTTGGTCATGTTCCGAGTTGTCCCTCATCAGTCACCGTAGCTTCATGTTAATCATATCAGTTCATCCGCTTAGTTTTGTCACCTGTTGTTTCTTCATGGGTTCTCGTCATGGCAAAGTGTATTTCTTAAATGGTTCTGTTTCTGCCACCTTTCCTGGTCTCCTGCGCTGTGGGTCCTCCACCACCAGTCATCACTCTCTCTTCCTGTTAATTTCTCTTCTGTCTGCCTTTTTATGTAAAGCATTTTCTGCAATAAGGCGTCCTCAAAAGTTTTTTTCTCATTAAATTACGACTTTTAATCTTGTAGATTTACGACTTTAAATCTCGCATATTTATGAGTTTTAATCTCGTACATTTACAAGTTTTTTTCTAGTAAATCTAAGAGTTTAAAAGTAAAAAATTTCCCCTATGACTTTTAAAGTCATAAATATATGACTTTTTTCTCGTAAATTTACGAGATTTGAAGTTGTAATTTTAAAAATATATTTTTCTTTATGAAGTGGCCCTAATACTCTGTCGTACACTTAAAATGTGTTTTGTGTGAAAATGTGATGCAAGCAAAATTATATCCAATCATAAGCTTGCTACTACCAAGTTTGGTTAAACAGAGTTGGTTGAAGGTGAACCACAGTAGGGTTTTTTTTTAGATAAATTCACTTTTTTATAAACCACAAGAAACAAAGCAGCCTTAAATACCAAAAATGCCAAATTTTTATGTTTCAATCTGGAATCTCAAGGATGTTTTTTGTTGATCAAAACAAAAATTCACCCTAAAAAACACGACTTTTCATCTATTAATTTAAATGTCACATGAATAATAAATACCTGGATTGTATCCATTCAGGTACAAGAATTGGACTGTATCACGTCGTTGAAGCTTTTATGTATTTATTCATGGACCATGTTTTAAAATGTGAACCGAATCACATAAGATGCAAAGAGACACCCCAAATACAGACCTGTAAACGCTAAAGACCTTTGACGAATATTTAAAAGTTACATAACTGAAACAGAAAGCTCAGAACTGTACAAACAGGAAAGTGACAGGACAGAAAAGTAAAAAAAAAACATACAAATGAATGTCTGCTGCATCTGGAAAAACATGAAACTTGTCAATAAAAAAGGTGGTTTAAAAATAAATATAATACATTACTTTTTTTGTAAAGAAATTATTACATATTAACCCAGAAACCACTAATAGGATTAAAATGCAGAGTAAAAAACTAAAAAAAGCAAATGAAGATGCAGTTATTTGTGCTATTATCAAGTTAAAAATCTCTAGATCTTTAGTTTTCTGACAACAGAAGTACAAAAGGATCGAATTAAAACCAAACCAATATCACTTCAGGCGGACCTACGTGAATTTCTCCAACTAGAAGTAGTCTGCAGAAACCACTGCAAAGGTCAGTGAACACAGCGATCAAATATCATAGCAGAGACCGCGGGGAGATGTGCTGGGCTGTAGATAAAGCATGTTTTCTCAAGGACTCTGTCTGTGTTTGTCAAGAGGGAACAAATGGAAAATTCTTTAACCAGACAAATTCTGACAGCTGCTGTGTTTACAGCGCCGTCCTTAACCACCTTCTCCCTGACATATTTCAACTGATCTGTCTAAATATGTTGTTTTCTATTACAGCTTTATTCAGTCGCAACTATATTTATGGCAGCAAATAAAAACAAATTTAAGTCCCTTATATTTGCTTTTCAAAGTATAATTTTATGTGGTAAAAGTTGGACTTTTCAATAGAGATCACTAGTTGAAAGTCTATATCCAAAAAATGATTATAAGGTAAAATATAGAGTCAAAAGGGCAAACTAACCTTTACAAGCCGAGTTCAAACCCTGACAAACTGCTATAGCCAGCCAAAAGATGAGTGGAAGGAACATAATCTTGACAAAGTTCTCCACATACCTCTTTAACCATGATCTTTCGTGGCCCTGCGTGCAGCGCTTCACACTCACACATCGCTGAGCAAATCCAAGCAATGTGGGAATTCATTGTCTTGCCCAGGGACACTTTGACACATGAAGAAACTCGAAATAGAAATGCCATCATTGCAGTTTGGGGGCAGGAACTCTACCTGCTGAGCCAAAGCTCAGTGACCCAAAATGGATGAGCTTGAACGCAATAACAAAATACAGCAGTGGAAGAGTCCACGGATGGAAAAACCTGTGAGGTCATAGTTTAAGATAAAGTGGATGAATAAGGCCATACAAAGAGTTATATATTTTACCTTTAAAAACGTTAAAGTCCCTTTATGATGAAAATCATGGTTTTTTAAGTTTTTAACTCATTTGTGTTGCAATAGTCTTAAGAAGAGAACAAATGCGATAAGAAATCATTGTTTTTGCATTTATGAGTATTTCTTCTTTTAAATTGCTGTCAATCAAACTGTCACAGAAAATCTCTGTTTGAATTAATGAACTGTTAATGCGTCCCGACAGCAATAAACCCCTCATCTGGCCCGGCTAGCGTGTCCAGCTCAGGTTCCGGAGAACAGAAGATGGTATCTTCCAGTGACTGCAGTCAAATGAGCCGCCGTTCACATTTCTGTGGACCAATCAGCATCACTGGATTTTGATTAAAAACGTTATAATCATAATTAAAACACTACTGACAACGTTTTTTTTTTATAAATGAATATAAAATTGTCAAAGGGTGACTATAATCATGTCTTAAAATCATACAATCTGAGAAAAAAAAAACAACAAATAGTACTGTTTTCAATAATTACACAAGGCGAAAGTGTAAATTTAAATGTCAAAAACAAACCAAAGGTCTTACCTTTACTTTCTCACAAGCAGCCGGTTTATAAGTTCAGACAGGAACTATGACCAGCTAAAAGTCCAGAAAGCTAAACCAGAGTCAGACAGGCAGGGGTCAATCACGAGCATCCGAGTAGAGACTAGAGTTGTTCAGGCGAGGGTCAGGGCAGGCAGTGAGCAATCAGAGGATAAGCGGGGTGAAAAACAGAAGATCAGGTCCAGATAGAAACGCTTGGTAATGCAGGCAGGGTGGCACGAACAAGACTTCGCACCGAGCCAGAGGCTCTGATCAGCAGATTGAATTGAATTTTATTAATATCCCAAGGGATAAATTTATCTGTCATGGCACCATATATCTAAAACATTTTTTGCAAAACACACATATTCCTATGAACATAAATATACATATGAGTAATACACACCTATCTACAATAACTATATACTATACAATACTTTACAAAACTATACAACACAATACAATACAATACAATACAATACAATACAATACAATACAATACAAAACTATACAATACAATAATATACTATACAATATAATACAATACACTAATTTTATATACACATATTAACCTATTTAAAAAAAAAAAGAGAGTCACATGAGAGTCAGGTGAGGAGCATTCAGGAACTGTGCGCTGGGGCTGCTGGGAGATGAAGTGCATTCAGTCGTCTGGAGGCTGTTTCAGAAAAACACATGGCTTCAAAACACCATAGTGAGGAACATAAGACACTGTGATTGTAGCAGATGTTAGAAACAAATGGTATTTTGGACTATCTTTATCATTTCCTTGATTTTGAGGTAATGAATATCAAACTAATATATTGTAAATGGTGTTTCTTTTCATTCAGTATTAGTAATATCAATGGGAACTTCTACATAATTCACTAAAATTCAGACATTTTCCCATAAGGAAACGTTTCCTCTCATCTTCTGAAGTGGAGAGATGCAACATTGGAAGACCCATACACTACATTTAACATTCCACCAACATCCAGGCTTCAAGCATGTCTGTGTAAATCCTTTTGGACTTGGAAACCAAACAAGACAACATTTCCCACGAGCACATATATATTATTTATTTAGAGGTGAATCTTTGATGAAACTCAAAAGATTGACTTTGAAAAGCACTAGAAGGGGGTGGTTTGTGAAAGAACAACATCAGCATTGGGTCTCACACAGTTCTGACTACAACATAGTCTATCATTTATTTACAGCTGAGTAATATGTTGGTATAAGTAATAATAAACCTAAAAACTTCCATGACAGAAGCAGAAATTTGTCTTTTTTTTAAATAAATAAAGAAAATGATGACATTAATGGAAGGAGACCATTCTCTTTACATCTTCTTTTCATTCATTTTATTTCCATTATAAAGTGGAAAAAAGGAGAAATAACGTAATTTAAAAATACTTTTATACATTTTTAATCAAAAGTTACCATAGAATGTTTCTTTTGATAATTATTTAATCTTTGTGATCTAATTTTTCGCAGCAGGTGTCCCACTCGCGGGATCGCCTTCTACACAACCATTTGTTAAAGTCACTAAAGATAAAGTGATGTGTGCTCAACTCTATTAGCGTTTAACATTAACTTGGGGCTCTTTAAAGAGCACTACTCTAATGTGCTGCTTTTCTTTAACTCTACAGCAATATGTTGTTTAGCCTTTAAAATCAAAATCAACTGTGAATCCTCGTGAACTCTTTAAATGTTAACTGCCAAAAAACATTAATTATGAGTGCTGGCAAAAAGTTAAAATGACAGTTGGTCTTTAAAGTCCATTAGCACGAGGGAAAAAGTTTATTCATAAGATAAAATGATTTAAAAAAAAAGCTTACAAGAAGAGTTTCATTACAGCCAAACCCACTGGACTCAGACACAGAATGTTTTCAAAGTAAACAAAATAATTTAATTTAGTCCAAATTTTTAAGTCTACATGTCATATTATAACACTTCAGTAAACACAAAGTCTAATTAAGAAATGGCAATCGATACTTTTTTTAAAATTTGATTTTGATTTGAAATGGTTTAATTCAAGCAATGAAAAACAAGTATAATCCATGTGCAATATCATCAACAGAGGATTTAAATGCGTACAAAGACATGCCGGATATATGATGAGGCTTTAAATGATAGATCGCTCGAAAGGGAGTGGGAGAGAGCGAATTTATATAATCCCAACCTGATTCACTCTAACCATTTCTATTACATGAATTATCAATATGTGGTTCATAACTTCAAATAAAAGATTTATACCCTACAACAGAGCTACAGGTCATTAAAAACCTTAAGTATCAATAGATCACATAACACGATCTCTGAATATGTCATAGCATATGAAGATCAGTGATCATAATGCAAAAAATGGTCAAAGACTGTAAAAAAAATCATTAATATAAATGAGTATATATGTAGTGTGTATATATATATATAAAGTAGAGGGGGGGTGAGGGGGGGTGAGGGGGTGGCTCGGGGTTGCGGGTTTGGGGGCTATTGGACCCTGTTTTATTTTTAACTTTTATGCTTGCTTTTATAATATCTATTGTTTCTTTTATTTTAGTGTAAAGCACTTTGTGTTATTTTTATATGAAAAGTGCTATATAAATAAAGTTTTATTTGATTTGATATATATATAAATACAGATTATCATTATTTCTATCAATATATATATATATTTTCAGTAAAAAAATCAATAAAAAAACATGAAAATGTAAATTTTTGACAATTCATGAATTTTGAACATGACTGACAGTTTGTTAGCTTTGTGATTGTACAGCAACCCTTTTCATTCAAATTAATCACAAAAATAAGCTTGATAACACTTTAGTCTCTTACACCAATTTGGAAATAATGCCGTGTTCGGGTTGTTCTGTCTGGGCCTGTAGGGTCACAGACGGGTGCGTTTGCATTTTAAGGGAGAGCAGCAGTGTCTCACAGTTCCCTTGAAGTTGGATGTTGTAAAAATGGAACGTACCATCGTTGAGCGTACGCTAAGTGTATCATGAAGTATTTGTAAGGGTACACTGTAATGGTGATGTTGTTGTCTTGCCACCAGTGAGGTTCATTCTCTGACCTGAATGCTGCATGCATGGAGACTGCGTACATCTCCTCCACTTAACTATTACTTATCCCTATAGTATGTGTTGGCTGGATATCCACACATAAGGACAGTTATGACTAAGATACATATCTTGTCTTTAAATCTATTTTGTTTCATTCATTGCAGAATGTGAATGTGAAAAAAAAAAAAATACAATTAATTTAAGCAAGTGCTTTATTCAGTTAAATTCTGAAGTTTGCCTGAACTGTCAAAATGCAGCTGGGAAATTTCCATCTGTTGATGAAATCTCTCTCCTTTGATTAAATATATCTATCCTCTCATGTGCTTCTAATTGCCTTCTGTTATCATTCTGCACGTATTTGTACACAATCAAATACTTGGTATGAACTCCAGGGGAGAAACGCGTCAGTCGTCTCCATAGCGGTCGTCTCTGTCTCTGGATTTTAAGTTAGAATCTGTAGGATGACGAAGGCAGCTTCAAGTGTTTGTGTACGGCTGGATGACTAAGCAGCCCTCAACCTCCTGCCTTCAATTGATTTCCATATAATTGTATTGCAGTAATTGCCTTGTGGATTCAACCTGGCTTTCCATTAACTTTCTCAAACAGACTTACGGTCACACGAGGGGGTCGTATTACATGAGCAACCCTTTCATTCTGCGGAGGCCGGTGTGATCAAAAACAGTGGATCTCTGTGACGTTCTTTATCAGTTTGTTTAGACATGGTTTCAAAATGTAGTGCTAAGTGCATGGATTGTAAAAGATAAAAATAAATAATGGTTTTGTTGTTTTTAATTTTATGTATCTTCCTAAAACATTATGTATTCACAATACATTTAATTTAAAATAAAACTTTTTTGTGGTTCTAGTTTGAACTCCTCTGTAAATACTAACAATGTCTTTTAACATGTTCTTGCGCCATTTTTTCATGATGGAAAACATAAAATTGCACTTCTGGGTATTTCTTTTTGATTTACTGAGAAGCAGGAAGTAACAAAAAACAATAGAAAAAGAGCACATTTGTGACTTAGAAAATACCCTGCGGACCACAATCTTACAATGCGGGATTGAAGGAGGGGTAGGTTGCTTTGCCCCAATGGTTTCACCAACAACTCAGAGGCAAATGTCTAATGAACTTGTGCTGCTCTGCAGAAAGTATGTTTTTTATTTTATTCTTTCTAAAAACTGTATAACTATAATTTAAAGCCCATGGGGAACATGTTTATAAAAGATAAAAAAATGAACAGAGTGAAACTTTGAAGAATCTTTCTTAGAATTAGCATATTTATTTTTGCCATCTGTTATGCACATTACATTTATTGATGCAGGCTGGGCCTAACATACATACAAGAAGAAACCCAAATGTCACAGAATAGACTCTCAAATCACCAAAACGATCAAAACAATTCATTGTACAAATTACAGGAGGTTTTTTTTTGTCCATTTGTAAAGTTACAAAAAAGAAAAATTAAACATTTAACTTCAGGGTGAACCATAAGGCCAAAAATAATCAGCAAAACAGAACTAACTAAAATGTCAGACCTCTAATTGACCTGGAATCAAAGAAAAAGGAAAATAAATGACACTGTCTCCCTAAACTTAACAAAACAGGAGGAAATAGTGTCCCTAACAAAATGGCAGTCCGCCTCTACTGCATCAACGAATCTCTTTCCAATATAACCTTTCAGGTTTTTCTATAAACTTTAACAAAAGTTCTCAGTCAAAGAATTCACAAAAACAAACAAATGTAAATGAGAATCAAATTCTCCCCCCACAGCTGTGGAGATCACAGGTATATTTAATTCCTCCTCTACCAATCCGGAGCAGCCACCAATCTTCCTCCCTCCAATCCTGAGCCGGCACCAGTCTCCTTTCCTCCAATCCAGTGAAGCCACAAGATCTTCACATTAAAAAAAAGAAATACGACCATGGTCGTAACACAAACATCCAAAATGATTGTTCCAACTCGCTGACTGATCCAATAACCATCATAAAAAAATAATATTTGAAGAATTGTTTAAATTATGCAGTACATTAGGTCCATCAATGTTTTGCAGGGCAAAACAACACTGTCACTAATGCTTAAGGGACTTTGTAGGGTCCAAGGACATTTTAATATCACCAGAGAGGTTTGAGGCTGAAGTGCAGATTCTCTGACTGGTAGAAAATGTCTTAAGTCACTCTAAATCAGGTTGATACACTGTAAAATAAAAAAAACAAAAACAAAAAAAAAAGAAAAGGAATACTACGAAAACACATCCTATACCTGAACAAAAAAAATATTCCTTTAAATGCTTTATTATTTATATAGTTGCATTTGCTGACAACAAAACTACTCCCAAATCATAATAATTTATCAATTAATTTGCCAACAGAGGTACTTAAAGTGGAAAGTGTATAATCACTCTATAGGCTGATCAGACTGGGATCTAATGTACTATATTTGAAACGAGTCAGAATGAGGCTCAGTAGTGGGTGTGGCCTCCTGTATGACTTCCCTGCAATGCCTGTTAAGTCAAACTGATGTTTCAAGAGGTTTTAAAGTAAATAAAAAGTACAAAAAAACAGAAGAAAAAAAAGAAGAAAAAGTAAAGTAAGAATTTATTAAATAAAAATCAATAAAAGAAAATAATAAAAAAACAGCAGAGAGGTAAAAAGGGAAAAATGTCAGTGTTAGGTTTCCAGATACGCGCAACGGAGCCGGTTTGGATGTGGCGCATGCATAACGCAAGACTGAGTGGAGCTCAGGTCGGCAAACTTGTGACCAACTTGTGACCAGGTTAAAATAATCGGAACATTCTAAAAGCTTTAAAATCACGGAGGCAGCCAGTAAGATTGTGCGAGGCACAGTTGTGGCGATCAGCTGCTAAGTTCTGTCAGCTGCCACGCCAGCATAAACTATTGTTTGTTCAGTCCACATATTTATTTATTGCAACCATTGTCCCGATCCGATCACGTGATCGGAAATCGGGCTAATGTAAACAGTTCAATCAAGCTAGCTAGCCGATCTTCTGGAGGAGGTCATTCTGCAGGGCTCCTCCTGTTTCTCTTTGCACAAAGGAGGAGATACTGCTCCCAATGCAGGGTTGCTGCCCTCCTATGACCTACACATCTCCTGATGTACCGGCCTGTCTCCTGGTAGCGCCTCCGTTCTCTGAACACTACACTGACAGACACAACAAACCTTCTTACCACAGCTTCCTGCATTTATGTGCCGTCCTGGATGAGTTGCACTACCTGGGTCTCTTGTGTGGCTTGCTGGTACCACTGGAGTGACAACACTGTTGGCATTCAAAAGTCACCAAAACATCAGCCAGAAAACACAAGGACGGAGAAGTTGTCTGTGGTCACCACTTGCAGAACCACTCACTTGATTGGAGGTGGCTTGTTCACCATCCAGTTATTTCAACCTATCGTCTATTCCACTTGCACAAAAACATGTCAAATTAACTGTCAGTCAGTGTTGCTTTCTAATTGGACAGTCAGATTATACAGAAGTGTTACTAACTAAAAGTGACGTTGAGTTCTTCTTCTTCTTCTTTTGCTGTGTACATAAGCAGTTGATTGCAGTCTAAAACAAGACCAAGAAAAATAATAAGACTAATCACTCCCACTTAAAATGGTTTGTTTTGGTGTTTAAAACTAGATTAAGGAGATCAAAGTTTACTTTGGAGTTTACTTCTGAATTCAAATGGACACTTCAGCCATGATGAAATAGGCAGGGGGGGGAGGGAGACGACAACATTTTTATTTATGTACTTTTTCATATGGTATTCATTATGTATAAGCTAAAAAGCAGCACTTTAGATAAAAGCACCTGCTCTTCATGTTCAGGTAAATGGAAAAGCAGAGTACAGAGGGTTTCTTGGGATGAAAACTGGTGAAAAGGGTCAAAAAGACAAGATGACAGAAGCTTTTTGGATCAGCAGAAAGGCAGGTAAGTCAGAGGAAGAGGAGGTAAAAGAAGCAACAAGAAGTCAAAAAAGAGGGATGGAAAGTTAGAATGGAAGTAAAAAAAAGGTCAAAAGTGGACAAAGTGCTGTTGTGTACTAAAATAAGAATGAAGAAAGTAAAAGTCCTGATTCATGAGTAAACACTTTACTCCAAGAGCTTCATTCTCCAAAGAAGAAAGCAAGTGTGATAATTGAGAGAAGTTGCAACATTTCATAGATGTGGATAGATGGCAAAAAACAGAAAAAACACAGGCAAAATCAAATCCCGTAAGCCAACATATTTATCATAGGTCAGACATGGTCTGTTCTTACCAGATGGTATGATTCAGAAGGGACACTTGTCCTGTAGCAATTCAAACGGTCAGCATCTGTTAAAACATATTGTATGTGTTGATGCCAAGGAGTCAAACAATTTACTCAAACAGATGCTATTAAAACAACTTCTCCCCGCCCTACGGGTTCTCCCTACCCCTAGATTTAGCCCTCCAAACAGAGAGTTATGGCAAAATAGTGTCTTCTAATTCGGACGTCACTCCCACTCAATGACGTCATAAATAGTCGGGGGTCTGGGTGCTTGGCGGGATTGCCCGGTGGGCGGATTCCCTGGCGGCGGGTGTAGGGAGGTCCTGGCTGCTGCTACTACTGCCTCAGTGTGGGGTCTTGGTGTGGGGATAGCCGGGAGTTCTCCCATCATCATCCAGCTCAGTAAAACATAAACACTCACCTGAGAACAGGTGTCAGCTCACCTTGTCACTAATGGTATACGTGACAGAATGAAAGCCTTTGTTTATTTGGGTTTATATGCTTAAGGGTCATTTTGACTAGTTTATATGTAAAGAATATCTTTGCCAACAGGTATGTTTGTAACTACTGAGTATGTGTGTAGATAGGCCCCGCCCATTCCAGATTAAACCCCCAAACACACAACTATTAGTAGACCATGTGTACTCCTGGTCCATTCATCTTAGCTAGTTGCAGGCGTTTTTTGTAATACGACCTTTATTTCTAAAGTTCCTAAAAATGATTGCAAACCACAGGGCACACCATAGACAATCTGCCAGTCAACTGCAGAGCAACGATTTAACCAAAAAAAAAAAAAAAAAAACAGACTCGCATACACACCCAAGGAACAATTGAGAGTCACCAACTGACCTATGAAGCGTGTTGTTGGATTTTGGGGGAAAGCCAGAGTGCTTGGAGAAAAGCTACAGAGAGAACATGCAAACTCCTCACAGAAAGAGCTAAGAATGTCCTGACCTGATTGGTCATTTGCGTCTGATCGCGTAGTCTTAGATCAGAATTGGATGTTGTATCTTTATCAGGGATCATATATCTATCTTGTTATTATGATCAGTACAATAAACTCACCGGTCACTTAACTAGGTACATCTTGCTAGTATTGGGTTTGACCCCCTTTTTGCCTTCAGAGCTGCCTTAGTTCTTCACTGGCATAGATTCAAAAGGTTACTGGAAATGTTCCTCTGAGAATTTGGTCCATATAAACATGATAGCATCACGCTGCCAATTTGCTGGCTGCAGTTCCACTACATCGCAAAGCTTGTATTGGGTTGAGATCTGGTGATTGCGGAGGCCATTTGAGCTCAATGTCATGTTCAAGAAAACCAGTCTGAGATAATTCCAGCTTTATGAGATGACACTCCATACTGCTGGAAGGATCCATCAGAAGATAGGTACACTGGGTGGACAATTAGTACTGAGGGGCCCAACATTACATTACACCAATAGCCTGAACAAGGAATGGATTGATCCATGCTTTCATGTAGTTGATGCCACAGTTCTGATCCAACCATCCAATGTCACAGCAGAAATGGAGACTCATCAGTCCAGACAATGTTTTTCCAGTCTTCTATTGTCCAATTTTGGCAAACCTGGGTGAATTGAAGGCTCCGTTGCTGACAGGAAACAAGTCAGCTGACAGGACTGGCAGCTGGTGTTGTCTTCTGCTACAGTAGCCCTATGCCTCAAGGTTGAACATGTCGTGTGACATTCTTTCCTCCAGCCGTTATTTAAGTTACTTTTGTCTCTCTATCAGCTGGAACCAGTCTGGACATTCCCCTTAGACCTCTGGCATCAAGAAGGCGTTTCTGCCCACAGAGCTGCAGCTCACTGGATATTTTTTTGTCTTTTGCAGACCATTCACTGTAAAACCCCATCAATCAATCAAACTTTATTTGTTGAGCGCTTTTCATGTACTTCTGTACAGCCCAAAGTGCTTTACAAGTTAAAAGAAAACATAATTCAGCAAAATAGATCAGAAATAGCCACCTCATCAAGACAAAAACAGCATAAAAACACATAAAATCAAGACATCATATAAAAAACTTGCGACAAAACTAGCATCATCATTGAAATAACAAAATATTAAAACAATAATAAACCCTAAAAGTTCAAAGTGAGTCATTAAAAGCTTTACTAAAAAGGTAGGTTTTTAATTTGTTTTTAAAGATCTCCACAGATGTAGCAGCTCTCAGGTCCTTGGGTCTTAGTTCTAGGGACAGTTAATATAGTGGAGCCTGAGGATCTGAGAGCTATTGGTGGTTCGTAAGGACTTAGGAGATCTAATAAATATAAAGGACCTAAACCATTAAGACATTTAAAAACTAAAAGAAGAATTTTGTGCAGGGACTTAAGGACAGGAGTAATATGGTCTCTTCTTCTGGTGTTGGTTAGGAGACGCGCAGCTGAATTTTGTATCAGTTGCAACTTGTTGACAGACTGTTTCGGAAGTCCAGTTAAAAGAGCATTACAATAATCAAGTCTCGAACTTATAAAAGCGTGGATTAAAATCTCAGCACTAGATCTTGAGAGGAAGGGCACTACCTTGGCAATATTTTTTAAGTGAAAGAATGCAGTTTTCGTTACATTTAAAATATGAGAGACTAGAGATGGTTGTGGGTAAAAATCCCAGCAGATCAGTATTTTCTGAAAAACAGCCCATCTGGTCCCAACAACCATGCCACATTCTAAATAACAAGAATAAACTTTCTTCCCCATTCTGATATTCAAATTGGACAGCACCAGATCAACTTAACCTTGTCTTTATGTCTAAATAAATTGAGTTGCTGTCATGTGATTGGCTGATTAGAAATTTTCATTAGCGAGCACTGGGACAGGTGTGCCTAATAAAGTGGCCAGTGAGTTTAGATGTCTATAAGATGGCAAATATTTGGTGGGGAGACACTGTTTTCTGCTGCATTAACAGAAACTCAGTTCAAACCAGAAGCTCTAGATTGTTCAGGCTTGTAAACATACTACATGTTGACTTTAAAGGTCTCTAAGCTTGTTCCCTAAGGATCCTACCCAGCAACCAAAATCTATTTAAATTTAATCTGACTAATTGGAGGATGCACTAAGTGCCAAAAAAAATCATATTAATGTTTCCTTATCTTTTAAATGTCACAACACCCTCGCAAATAATGCAATGTGTCACTTTTTTTTTGCCTTATGTTTCCCACTGAGGCAAAGTAAACAGCATTTTCTGTACATACTAAAAAGGTTGTCAGTCATGCTGAAAAATAATTTTCTGGGACAGGAACAGGCAACTCCAGACCTTGAGGGCCGCGTTCCTGCATGTCTTCCAACATACCCTGCTCTGGCATGTTCTAATTGGCTGGACATGTCATGCCTGAGCTCCACTCATCCCCTCATCTGCCTCACCTGTTCTCTACTTACACCTTGCCTCTCCAGCCTTCCCCTCTCAGATTCTTCACTACCTTAAAGTCAAATGTCCAGGTTTTTGGGGGGGTCCTATGTCAAATGTTCTTTAATAAACCCTTCTTTAACTAGTTTTCAGGGCTCCCAGGGTGACTGGAGCCTATCCCATCTATGGTGAGGTGTCTGCATTAAGAGCAGTGAGGAAAGAACTGACGGCGGCCATTAAAAGAGCTAAAGCTACATATGCTCAGAAAATTGAGGAGCATTTCTCTTCTAATGACCCCGGAGCATGTGGAAGGGCATCAAGTGTGTCACAAACTATAACATCAGGAATGCACAACGTCCAGATGACGCCTCTTTGGCAGATTGACAAATTCTTTGCTCTCCTTGAGGATCCTGCTGTACCACCTTCCTTCACCAAACTCGTCACACCATCAGGTGACACGCCCCTCAAAGTGCCCACAGCTGACGTGAGCAAGACCCATCAATGCCTGAAAACCTGGTGGCCCTGACACCATCCCAGGGCAGGTACTGAAGGACCGTGCATCTGAAATGTCTGAGGTGCTTCTGGACGATTTCAACATCTCTTAATCCAAAGGGAGTTGGAAATAATAAAAAAATGGTTAGATACAAATAAACTATCAATAAATTGTGAAAAAAACGAATCTGATGATGTTTAGCAACCATAAGATACATATTAACATCTCAATGGAAATTGCAGGTTCTCAAATTAAACAAGTGAAAGAAACCAAGTTTGTAGGGGTGATCATAGACGATAAAACAAGCTGGAAATCTCATATCAAATATAAAAACTAAAATAGCAAAAACAATAGCATTGTCATATAAGGTCACTAGACGAAAAATCATTATACCTCATATATAATTCACTGATTGTACCATACCTGACATGCTGCATAGAAATTTGGGGAAATGCTAACAAGAAATCAATAAATTCAATATTTGTGTTACAAAAACGAGCAATAAGAATCATTACTGGGAGTAAGTATCTGGATCCATCTACACCTCTGTTTATAAAGCTAAAACTATTGAAATTCAAAGACTTAGTAAATCATTCCATATTAAAACTTATGTACAGAGCACATCACAGAAGTTTACCTCATAACATACAAAAGAAGTTTGAAAAAAGAAAGAGCAATTATAACCTAAAAGGGCATGAAATTTTTAAAACTAATAAATTTAGAACCAAAATGAAGGAAAAAAGTGTTTCAGTGCAGGGTATTAGATTATGGAATAGAAAAATCTATAAAAGAATCTCATTCAATTATTACTTTTAAAAAAACTGTGAAAAAACAAATGCTCACAACATATGAATCAAACAGTCATTAAAAACGGGCTTAATGCTTAATGGGAAAGGAAGGAAAAAGAGAAAGGAAAAAGGGAAGGGAAAAAAAAAAGGAAAATACTACTACTTTTTTCCCTATTTTTGGTGTTTGTTTCTCTTACTACTTGCTTATTCTGTTGCATAATTTTGTTGTTGACTGAAATTATTTACTGACTTGGTTAAATGGGGCAGAGATGATAAGTTTTCTTCTTTCTGTCCCTTTTCATTTTCATTTTTTTCAAAAACCAAGATTACTGTAAAACTCCTTTTGTGTGCTTTGAAAATGAAATAAATAAAATGAATGAATGAATCTCATTGTCTCAGGCATCTGTTCCCACCTACTTGAAAACTTCCATCATTGTTCCTGTTCTAAAGTTCTCCACAGTGATATAATGACTACCGACTCATAGCTCTCACCCCGGTGGTCATGAAGGGCTTCAAGAGGCTATGACTCAAATCAAGGACTCCATCAATGCCACTTTAGACCCACATCAATTCATCCACAAGAAAAAACGCTCCACTGACACATCCCTAAACTATCTAGAGAGCAGGAACTCCTACATCCACCTGCTCGTCCTGGATTTCTCCTCGACCTTCAACACCATCATCCAGACCCTGGTGCAGAAACTCTCCACCATTGGCCTGATCCCCACACTAGGGACCTAGGTTTTGGATTTCTTGACTAATAGATTACAGACTGTCAGGATCTACAACACCACATCTCCTTCCATCACCCTCAGCACAGGCACACCCCAGGGCTGTGTGCCGAGCCCCCTCCTATTCACTCTGCTGACTGCTCGGCAAGATACCCCAGCTGCCATATAATCAAGTTTCCAGGTGACACAGCAATAGTTGGATGCATCACCAACAATGATGAGTCTGAGTAAATAGAGAGGAAGTGGAAATGTTGGTGCAGTGGCGCAGAAAGAACAACCTCTGCATCAATATGGAAAAAAAAACCCCAAAAAGATGGTGGATTTCAAAAGGGACAAGCGCCCTGCCCAAGCCCTGCACATCGAAGGAGGACCAGCAATCAAGCAATCAGATCATAATACATGAAATAACATATCACATAATGAATCACAAATAGATTGCTTGAATGATAATAACAATAATACTACCCCAGTTCGACCATACCGTTTTCTCTACATGAATTATCAATATCCCGTTCAGGACTTAATATAAAATATTAATAGATTCAGATTATTAAGGATCATTAATATTAGTGATGTAATAAAATTTCAAAACATCCATAGACAAATCATTTATATTAATCAGTAACGATAATCTAAATATTCTTATTAAAGAAAAGACAGTTTGTGCAGATTGTGTTCATTAAAGAATTATTATAATAATGCAAAAAAGTAATAAGTAGAAATCGACTTCATTTGTTAATGCAGAAAAAAAATCCAAATATTCTCGTTAAAAAAGACAGTTTGTGCAGAATGTATTTATCAAAAATTGGAGCAGAATCAGTGCTACATCTCTGTTTAGGAACAGGGTTAAGTCCATGTAAACTTCATCCTTGTTATGACTGAGACACTGAAAGTCTCATTTCAAGGGAATTGTGCTCAAGTTCTGCAGCTCAGAATTGGGTCAGAGTTTACATTCAACGATTTTATGAGTACTTATTTCACTTTTTGCTTGAATTAAAGGTTCAAACATACGTGATCCCACATTTCTCGAAGTCGGTCATGGATTTTATTTCCAGAGGCTTCGTTAGGTCCGGTGGTCAAAGAGGTTTGACAAAGATTCTGGAGTTCTGGACCCATGTCGAATGGATCCGTTTCCTCAGGCCTAGGATTCTCGCGTGCTTAGCCTGATCAGGATGTCATTTAGATAAATGATCATTAAGGTACATAGATGTCCCCTTCAGGTTTTTGAGTTGTTTCCTCAGAGCTATCTTGAGCTTTCGGTTCACAAACCTGATCAAGATCACTGGTTTATCCGTGTTCTTTCTCCAAGGAAGCGGATGACAGACCTCAACAGGATTTAGGTTCAAGGAAATCCCTTTAGACTCAAGAAATACTCCAAGTTGATTCTCCACGGTCATATTAGCATCCATCACAGCTCTGTTAGCATCTATGCTAGCGCTGGTAGCACCAGGTTGAGCCTGGGGTTCCTGTAGATGAACTGGAATTGTAATGTTTTGGCTAATTTCCGCTATCCTTGGGGTCCAGATGACTCCAACCATTTAATGATCTATGATTCCTTCATGACAAACGTGGATAAAGGTGGACAGGATTTTATGTCTGCCATGGACATTATAAGACAAAGTTCAGCGCACTGTCTTGTGGGGTCCAGATGACCCCACTTTTAATGTAAACAAGCCAAGGAGAGCGGATAGGTTACGAACATCTCATTCTATATTTAATCACGTTTCTTAAAACTTTCTTTAAAACCTAATTTTGGTTCTCTGATTAAAGAAAGACAATCCAAAGAGAATTTCATCCATTTTTTTCTTTTCCACACTCTTCTTCAACTAGTTTTCTTATTCCCAGGGTTACTGGAGCCTCTTCCATCCACTTTTTGGTAATGGATGGGTCGATCCAATGATTTTAAATATAAAAATATGGTGTGCTTCTACATCAAATGTTGGAATTGAAAAAATACTACTTTACTGCTTTTTAGAAAAAACTAGGTGTTATTATTGGAACTTACTCACATTTAGTTTATACTAAATTCTTTGTTTTCTAATGTGTTGACTCGTTGATCTAGGGCAGGGGTCGGCAACCCAAAATGTTGAAAGAGCCATATTGGACCAAAAAAACCAAAATCAAATCTGTCTGGAGCCGCAAAAAATTAAAAGTCTTATAATGAAGGCAACACATGTTGTATGTATCTATATTAGCTATATTAGCCTACTATCAAAATAACTAAGTTGGTTACAAATACATGATGAACCTTCATGATTAAGTGTTTATTTAATCCTGTGGAGAATGATCCCCCACGTGACTACTCTGTTGTAGGATGAAGTTTAACTTCATTACAATATTAATGAATTACAGTTTGTTTCATTGTTTTGATGAAATTAAAGGAATTCAATAAAGAAATCCGATTTCTGATGTCATTTTTATTTTGAGGATTCGTAAAAACAACAATGGAACGTGCATAACGTGCCCCTTATCTGGGCAACAGAGTGCAATAAAATGCAGCATACATTAATAAAAATAAAACAACAGCCTTTTGAAGAGGTAAAGTGTATAAAATCAAATGAATACAGTTTAAGTTTGATTTCTGTGCAAATGCCAAACAAGTCAGTGCATGGGTAAAACGCAGCAGTATCCTCTCTCTCTCTCTCTCTCTCTCTCTCTCTTTTGACACCAAATCAGCGCAGCTATCCTCATTTCTGAGCAACCAAACACAATAATACCCCTAACCCCGGGCTTACACCGCTAGAGTCACGGCTCTGTTGCGTTGCAGGAGCGGACTAGCTACATCCAATGGCTTAAGTGTCATTCCAAATATATACTGACAAAAATCAGAAATTACGGACACTGAAAGCGCCCTGCCCTACTTTTCTTTTTATCGTTTTCTCGTGATAACGAGATAATCGATAATGAAAAATGAAGCGTTCCGCTCTCTCTTTCCCGCACGGAGACGCCGAAACTTCATCTGTTTTAAGTCTCTTTATTTGGTGGTTAACCAGAAAAACAGCAGCAGAACACTCCACAAAAGTTGTATTCACTAATCATTTTATTAGTGGGGATACCTCGAACGCACCAGCCCTCCCCCCTTTATTTACCCCAAACCTCCGAACAGCTGATTGACAGATCACTGCGCATGTTGTGTTCAATGAACTCCAGACATTAAATCAGTCCGCTACTATGCTTTTGACATTTTTATACAATCCTCAGAAAAAGCAGTTTTTCAGGAAAAAAAATGGCGAGACTTTTTAATCCCTTGATTTTATAAGGATCAGTTCTGGGGTTCAATGTTTTCTATGATAAACTGCTTTGTTTTGCTGCCGTTGTCCAGAGGTCAGTGAACGCACCATGCAGAAACGCTCGGCAGACCTGAATCCTGTCAATCTGTCAATGTTTGTTCGGGGTTAAAACAATGATTAAAACCAAAAACATATTTCCCTCCTCCATCTTTTTCCATTTTCCAACATTTTGGAAATAGTGCCAGGGAGCCACAAGGCAGCGCCTAAAGAGCCGCATGCGGCTCCGGAGCCGCAGGTTGCCGACCCCTGTTCTAGGGGTTCACTCTCACGTCGGGTGCGAGAGCTCCTGGGTTCAAATCCCGGGTGAGCCCCTTGAGTGAATTCTATATAAATGATGCATTTCTGCCTTCAAAGAAAAATAATGTAATCCAAATTGCAAATGTGCCATATGTACATGTATTGGCTTAAAACAGGTGCGAGTTACATAATAAAACTAATGTCCTATATTCATGGCTTAAGAAGTCATGGGCCAAATTTATGACTTTTGTTTCCAAAATTTACACTTTTTAAAGTAATATATGTATGGCTTTAAAAGATTAAAAGTTGTCAATTTACAGCTTTTAGGAAATTCAACTAGTTGCCAAAAAACAGAAATCCAGGATAAATTTCAAATTCAACTTTTTTTGAGCTGCCTGTAAAGTGAAGCCCCACATGTACACTGAAATACAGACAGTCTGTAAATCAACATCAGAAAGAACAGCATGGAGATGTAGGGCCTGTAATGCGCCTCTATGAACAGAAACTTTAGCACAAAGAAATCTGTTAAAGTAAAGTTCTTTTTTTTTTAAAGTATTTTCATTCAAAAACATGTAATTAGCTTTTTGAATTTTTTTTTTTTAACCCTTAAAATTTTCATTCTGTTTTGTACAAATTGTTCTTTATACATTTTTGGAGCATCCACAGCAAAATGAAGCTCTTTTTTTGTGCTGTTTCTGTTAAGACGAAGCCGGTTCCAAACCATTCTTCATCATACCACCTCTTTCACACAGTTCCAAACAGATGATCACAAAAAGCCCCTTCACTGCTGTTTCAAGATACTATGACTAGTGACACATGAATCAATTATTCGTGCATGTCAGTGCATGAATCATTCTTGTGCATCAGTGCATGAATAGGTAGAGCGCGTTCGGCCTTCATGGAAGATAGTAAAGTGCTGTATAAGTATATGCTATTTACCATTACCAAAAATAGGAGATATTTTTCAGCAACTAAAGCTAGCAGATTTATTTTCAAAGGAATGTGTAACCATGACCGTGATCACAGTTGGGCTTAATTTCTGTATCATAAAAAAGAACTGGCTGATTCCAAGGACTTGATAGTAGATAAATACACACTCAAATCCAAAGTACACAAATAATATAGTATTTTATAATGATTAAAACCCATATTACAAATGAAATCAGTTTTCTCGTGATAACGAGAGAGTGGATCGCATTATCACAAGAAAGAGGTCCAAAAAAAATTAGAGCTGTCGGTTTTCGAGTTCCGCAACCAAACAAACAAACAAAGGAATAAAACAAAAATGATGGCAACGCAAATGACAAGGATGACCCGAGAGCCTGACACTCAAATAGACTGAGGATGATCACCTGAAATGAAGACAGCTGTGGATGATTAGTAAATGAAACCAGGTGAGACTTTGAGAGGGGGGACTACAAGTCGTAGACTGAACATTACCAGAACCAGGAAAATAACTAAAAACAAGCCAAATCAAAGCACACAATCCTCACACACTGGCAAATCAATTAGCTGTAGTTATAAATTACCACCTGCTACTCCACAGTTGCCAGTAACAACACTCTTACTCTAGTTGAGTTTACTAGAACAGTGCGTTGTAACAGATTGCCCTAAATTTCTTAAGTTTTTACATAGATCCAAAACTTGACAAGTTTAGTTCAATGGACTTAAAACAGTGAGTTAATACATTTGTCAAAAGGAAATTATGCGAGTAAAGTTTACTTAATGAAATATGTAGTCATAACTTACAAACTTAAGTTCATTATGTTTTCAAAAAGAAAAATGTCTTGTGTGGGAAATGAACGCTGATTTCTTTCGCACCAGCCATGTATCGAACCAACTAAGCCAGGAGTGTCAAACTCAATCGCACAAGGGGCCAAAATCTAAAACACAACTTAGGTCGCGGGCCGAACAGCATAAGCATTTTTTTAAAATGTAACTTTTTAGCATAATTATGAACTAGATAGATACATTTACCTGCGATAATGCTAGTGTGAATGCTGGAAGCTAAATTTGGATGCTAAAAATGATAGCTGAAATCACTGAAGCTCATAGCCAGCTAAAATATTAGCTAAATGTGTAGTTAGACAAAAAAAATTAAGAAATTAAAAAAAAGCCTACCTTAGCCAAAACTGCTAGCATTTAGGTGAAAAAATAGCTAAACTACAAAACATTTAAATAAAAATGAAAAAAGCCTAAATTACCCAAAACAGCTAGCATGTAGCTTAAATATTAGCTCAACTCCAAAATAGCCAAAATAAATTTTAGTAAATGCCAAAATAGTCCAAAAAGCTTGCAAGATTACAATTTTTAAAACGGTAACTTTTTAACATAAATATCAATAATAAAACGACAGGAATATTATTCCAGAATAAATCAACTTTAACCTTAAATAACTTTAAATATTTTACTCTACAAAAACATATATTTTGTCAAAATTGTACAAGCTAGAAATAAGAACAAGGTAACATTGGGTCATTAATAATAATAAAATAAAATGATCTGGAGGGCCGGATAGAAATACCCGGAGGGCCGGATCTGGCCCCCGGGCCTTGACTTTGACACATGTGAACTAAGCTATCCAGTAGCTTGTGGAAGTTGGGCTGCAAAAGACAATAAAATCTTTAATTTTTCACTGAGATCTGCTTCTCAACGTTTGGTGGGAAAGTCCGAACTGTTTTAATACATTAAAAAACCTGAACAAAACTTTTTAAAACAGAGTGAAGAGAATTTCCTATGAAAACAGAAATGATTTGGACAATGATGATGGACGATAGTTGGGAATGGTTTGGTCACTACAACAAAATTTGCTTAAAATCCCAAAGGAGAAAACATTTTTACATTTTGAACATCAAGAAAAACAAAAAAACAATGCTTACTTATAGCCAATTTTTGGCTAACAACCAGCGCTTTCAAACTCATGGGAAAAAAAAAATAGGATTTTAAAGCAACTTTTATGAGCAATAGATATATACAATTTTACGATGAGAAACTCAGCTTAATGCAAATTCTGATGCTGATGAAAAAATTGTAAGGAGGAGGACCAAGACGCTGCTAATTAATAAAGGGCAGAATTAGAGCCAGTTTCCATCGAACACAGTTTTGATATAAGCTCCGCCCACTCTTGCAGGAACTAAAGAGCAGTAATGATCTCTACGTAATATAATTAGTAACACTTAAAACTAATTTTTAATGTGTCAAACAACAAATTTATTTAAGTAATGATACCAAACTAAAAATTATAATGAATTATTTACTCAAAATTGTTATTACAGCTAAAGTTGGGGTTTACAGTGAAAAAAGCTAAATATTTCTTTTGTGCAGTTAGACTAGAAAAGAAAAAAAGGGGGAAATTGCCTCTTTTTGAAACCAGTAGTCGATTCAGTAATTGCACGTTTCTGGTTTTTTTTTTTTTTTTTTTCTGCATTGGTTTTAAATATGGAGATGGAATTTTGGAGATTCATTCAGCTGTGAAATCTTAAAGCCCAAGTGATCCTTTTTAATGGACCATTTTTTTTTTTTTTGTAAACATATTTTATTGAATTTTTTGTTTTTTAATACAAGTACATGTTTACCCCCTTCCCGAACCCACCCCAGCCAAGGTCATCTTTATAGTAATAATAAAGTACAATAAAATAACATTAAAAAAAAAAAAAAAAAAAAGTTGCAACAATAAAAAATAATAGTAATAAAATTGAAAATAAATACATACATAAAAATAAAAATAGAAAATAATAGTAAAAAATAAATAATGATAATTCAGCAAAATAATTATAGAAGATGTGCTAATAACGTTCCTTCTCCTCCTCAATGTGACAATTTAAGTTTCTGCTGATAGCATTTTAAAATAACTAAGCAAGGGGTTCCATTGCTTATAAAACAGTTCTTTTGACCCTCTCAACGAGAACTTTATTTTTTCCAGTTTTAAAAAGGACATGGTGTCATAGAGCCAAGACATTGGGGATGGTGGGGTGGGCCTCTTCCAAAGTAGTAATTTTAATGGACTATTTTAAAAAAAAAAGTTAAGAAGGAGACTTGTACATGATTTTTATTTATTCATTTCATGAGCAGAGAAAAATATACAATTTAAAATTCAAGCTTCAGCAAAACTCTTTATGCATTGACAACAAGCCAGCTAGCACAGTAGTCCGTTCTGTAATACGCTGAACAGAAACATGAAGGAAGGTTCAGACTGAGCCAGCCGATGCAAGAAGCACTGCCACCCGTACAAGTTGAGTCGGAGTGAGGCTAGGGACGTCCTCGCTTTAGGTAGTTAGTTGATAGTTTAAACTCCATTTGGAGTTGTTACTTCACTCGAGTCATAAACAGGATCTTAAAAGGTTGACTGAATGGCAGCCATATTGTATGAGTCAACTTGTACGTGGAAAATGGCATAAAAAAACTGCACAAAACAAATCAATTTAAAGTATTATCACATTAGCAGACAACATTTTTTTAGAAAATATTCTATCTTTTTATAAAGCTAGTTATAAACTTAAAGGGTGACCAAACAGGGAAGTTGGAGGCTGACTCCACCCACAGCTGAAATTTTAAAATCCAGTCAGAGGGGTGGGGCTTGGGGTCAGGACTGCAATCAATAGGCGTGTTTGAGTTGACTTGCGCCTCGCCTGCTTCGTCGGCGAGACCAAGCTGTTGCAGGAGGAGGGGGCGGAGAAAGGCGCCTGAGATGAAGGTGGACAACGAGACTGTACGAGAACGAGGAGTTGGGGGTTGTCCTCAACATTCGGCTGAATTTTAATACGCCACTCCTCCTAGTATGATCTGTGCTGTTATGTCTTTTATAGTATTTTTTTACATCTCTTAGAGTAAAACAGAAAAAAAATAGTCGGGGGATTCATTACATGTGCACAGTCCCAAATAAACAGATAAAATAAAAATTAAAGTTCATTTTAAAGACAACTATGACACAAATAACCACAGATTATTTAAAATCTTGTATATTTTTTCATCAGCGATTCACTACCTTCCAGAAAGAGTAAAAAAATACACAGATTTCCTTCATTTAGCGCCAGTTATTTCACATTAAACTACAAAAACTTTCAGGACACCGTTTCCCAAAATGCATTGTTTTGTAGTCATCAAGGCAGCTTGCAGCCAGCGCAGTACCTATTTTCTGGCTGCGCTGGCTTAGGTAGGCGCCTTGAACCCGCCCCTTCATGTCGTCGCAAATGTGACGTCGGTGACAGAAACTACCCAGCATGCACCGCAATCCAGCGCCGCGTCCACCTGCATAATCTCAAACACGCCTATTACTGGAGCTTCAGATCATGACGCAAGACTTCTGAAACTTACACGGTTTGATCAATCACGAAATCACAAATTCAAATTCTCGATTCAACCTGTAGGGGGCAGCACATAGACGGGTTTTTACTGTATGTTAAAGAACTTTTAATTTTTAGCCAACTGACAGAAAAAGCTCCATTTCTGGAGGTCAACAGCCAAAAAAAAGTTGATTTAGTATTTGGTTACCCTTTAAAGAGTTGAATAAACTGGTGACTCAGGCAGTGAGCAAAATGCAGTACACAAAAACACATTTATATACCAGCTAGCGTCTCGCACAGAAAAAAGAACAAAAACACTTGAGCAACACGTTTTTTTTTCTCTTTTGGCAATAATAATTATAACAACAACAACAACAGATTTTTTTTTATTTGGATTCTTAATAGGTTTTTCTTTTGACATTCATGTGGTCTGTAAAATGTAAACAAGTAAAAGCAATTAGACCCCTGCGCTCTGATGCAAGGGGGGGGTAACAATTTCTACCATTACAGATGATTTGTTTATACAAGAGGAAAAGTTTGGATGTTGAATTGGAAGATGACAAATGTCCATCAATGCTGACAGACGTTTGTTGACTGTGTTCTTAAAAATGCCTTTTTTTTTTTTTTTTTTAACTTCTGCTACAAAGGAGAAACACCAGAAATAGGAAATTCTGTTTCTTGAACAGCTTTAACAGTAACGTTCACTCACAGAAAGCTTTGAAGCGGCGTCGATTCTATAAAGATGAATCAAGCCGAAGCCAGTGTCCTTGAAGCTTCAGCTTTTTTTTTTTTTTCCTATGCAATTCTATATATGCTGTACAAAAGACCAGTTTTCATAAAACTCGCTTAACACTTTATCGTCGAGGTTACCACAGTAAGCACAGTCACAAAGCTATCAGAACTCATATTGAAGTTGCTGGTCAACATTGT
Organism: Oryzias javanicus; assembly: GCA_003999625.1. NCBI lineage: Eukaryota > Metazoa > Chordata > Actinopteri > Beloniformes > Adrianichthyidae > Oryzias > Oryzias javanicus. The sequence goes on from CM012443.1 coordinate 28,470,533, forward strand.
TCTTTGGCCAAATGCTCTGGGTCCTCAGAGTTGATGAAAACAGGTCAGGATAAGTCGAAATTTACTGCGAAGCACCATAACAACTAGAACAAATTAGACTCAGCCAGAGAGCAAACTTCATTAACACTCCACTTAATATTTAAGGCAATGTCAGGTCATAGAGAATATAGAGATTTCAGAAAGAACTCAAGGGAAATAGAAAACAGGAAAAAATCAAGGAAATGCAAATTATGGATAAGTCCAAATTCCTTCCCCTACTCTCTAACATGTACAAATTAGGGCGGAGCACGTTGATAAGTTAACAAACATGATTAGCATGCTAATATTTATCGACGTAAATTGATCGCACCTCACGGAGCAGCCGTCCTTCGCTTTTACTCGGCGGTGGGGTCATCCATAGCGTGCATAAAACACTTTGTCAGGGTTTTTGTTTATACTTTATACCTTATACCATGATTATTTACAAAATAAATGAATATTGAATAGGTTTAGATTGCTTTTTCCCAAAAAGCAGACTATTTGATATCTTTGATCCATTAAAAAAAACTTGTGCCCAAAGCGTGGGCCAAATTTTGACATCCCAAAGAATCTTTTTGCCCACAAATCGTGGCTTAAGTGGTTAAAACCACCGTTTCCCATTGAATCCCTATGGTTTACCAAAACTCTATGGCTGCAATATACTTTCGGCCTCCGGGTGGCGCTGTTAGCACTGTTGACCTGCAGCTACGAGTGAAACAACTCACAAGTGTGTGAGCTCTGGACTTTTATCTTGCGTTAGAAATTCCCAAGATCCTTCACGGTCACTCCTTTTCCAGCTAGCCAAGACGGAGCGACAGCGGCAAACGGATAAAATCAAAAGACCAGCTCCATGTCTCGTATTAGGACCCCTGTTTGCTGTTTTCATTGGAAGAAAGTTTGTTTTAGCTCGCTCTTGTTTTTCAATGAAAAATGGACAATGAGGCCTTGATGTTAAAGGTTTCAAAGACTAATGTTCCTTTTTACTATTACTAATGTGATTTACCTTAATGAATACCAAATCAAAATAAATAAATACATTTGTTTTTACATTTTATCTCATGACATGCAAAAAAATATTGTATTTTAGGCCCACGGACCGGGATCCCATTTAGATTTTCGCCCTTTGAGCAAAAAAGTTGTAGTAGTGCGGGACTATCTAGTGCCATAAATTTGAAAAGCAATTCAAACTTTTTTTAATGTTTTATATGACGTCATGTATTTCCTGAAGTAATAACCAGATAAATATGAACATTTGGATAGTTTAGAACAGGGGTCTGCAACCTTTAACACTTAAGCAGCCATTTTGGCTGATTTCTCACTGACCGCAACCCAGTGGGAGCCACAAAGCCTTTAGAAAATGTGTATTTATGTTGTTATTTTTATGAGAAATATAAATAAAATATTATTTTTGGCATAAATAAAAAAGAAAATATTTTTTTTCTAGATATGAAACAGTTTATAACTTTTAACAGAGGTTCACAAACCTCATTTTCAAAATAAAAGACTTCCTGTGTCATAGAATCATTTTGATAGCAGGCAGTGTAATGTCAGGAATTAAAACAGGAATTTAAATTAAAACAGAGCAAATTAACTATATATTTTTTAACTACGAGGCACACTTAAAAAAGTGGAATTTGTCAAAATGCTCAGTTCGTGATAATCAAACCACTATGGCTACTGTGATTTGGAGGCTTGCAGAGTGATATTCTAATTTTTTTTTTTTAATCTTACTTTACAGTGACTTTTTAAAGTAAAAGCTTTGTATTTTTTTTTTTTTAACCAGAGAGGCACAATGAAGGGGTAGAAGAGCCAGACGTGGCTCTGGAGCCACAGGTTGCAGACCCCTGGTTTAGAAAAATAAAAAAAAATTGAAAACATTTTTTCAATGTTCAACTTGTGGTCTATATTTGTCAATTAGGTAAGAATTGATGCCCAATTAATTTTTTTGCAAAGAGGGAAATTTCTGGGGCGCTGGATTTTGGAATTGTTCTACACTACATAGTGAGTAGTGAAGGAATTTGGACATGATCCATATGAATTTGCCTTCCAGACATTCGTTTAAAAACAACATAAGCTCAAGTGGAGACATCCTATTGATTTAAACTTGTCTAGATATGTGATAGGACACAAATATTAAACTGATGTGGTTGTCAGCCCTAAAACTAAATGCACATTCACAGCGTAAAAGCCTGGACAGTTCTCAGCTAATCTGCAAGATTGCAGCCAAATGGTGAAAGTTCTGTCAGTACTATGAATGGATGTAAACAGAACCGCCGTTGGTTTGAGTTTCTATGAGCCGAAACCCAACTTTACTACTGAAACTGTATTTACATAGATTTGAAAGGTGTAAAAAATGTTTGTTCACCAGATCTTAAACTGAGGTCAACCTTACGAACTCAATGAGTCTTGTCTAAGTGGCTAAAGTGATGATAACAACATATATAATTCATGTTTCAGGGCTGATTTCCACTTTAAGACACTAAGGAGAGAAAAAGAGAGAGAGAAAGCCCCTTTGTCCCTTGAAGTGGGGGTCACAGCATCGCCTCTTCCTGCCACTGCTGTGCTGAAGTCCATGACTCCTACAGTGGCGACGCCCCCTAGCTGTTGCTGTGAAGTAGTCCACATCAATGTTAACACAATACCCTCGCCAGTATGTTTCTATTATACTACATTTCTCCTCACAGGTCCCCAGCTAGTTTTTACTCAACCTTAGACTTCCAACGGGAAACTGGAGGTGCTACTTGTAAAACTGCACTTTTCAATCAACACCATCACCACAAAAGCACAAAAGCGTGTTATGTCTTATTGTGCCTTTGAATGCGACAATAATCCATAACCATTTTCATGTTTCTTTGTTCAGTTTAAGCTGCCCTTTAGATAACGATTCCCAAAACAAACACCCTGTAAATTCACATCAGTCATCAATACACCTTTAAATACCCTCTTCTTGACTCGAGATCGTCTTCTTTTGTTGCAGAGAACATGGAAAAACATTTATTTGGCTCCATGGAGGCAGTTCAGGAAGTGCTGTTCAATGGTAATTTTCCTTCGGCCGTGCCAGCGTTTCTTACATCCTCCATCCAGCTTCCTGCCAAAACTGAAAGCAATGACTCTTAACCCTGGAAAGGCTTTTTCATACACAAGGGCTCAGCAGCATTTGACTATAAACACACAATTTTTAGTCCAGAAAGAAGCAGAAGTCTGTATATGACGCCTTATCCAACACTTTCTGAGAACATCCAGTGGTTATTCTTCATTTCAAAGTCTTCTGCTGCTTTGTTTCCACACAACCTCACTCAGCATCTTCAGCTGCAATCAACTCTGTTGATCAAACACTTCCTGGAGTGCAGAGTTGGGCAGTTTTCCAGAAATGTGGGATCATCGTCTTTTCATCCCTTGAATACTTTAAGGGACGTGTTTGATTCTGACAAGATTTTTCAAAACAAGCTCCGTTTCCCAAAAAGCAAACTCCTGTCCCATTGACTGAGTTTAGGGTCAACGCCGTTCCGGTCATGAACTGAGAGGCTGAGCTACATCCATATCCAACATCAGTAAGGCATTCTGCACGACTCGTTCGTCTGCACCTGTGGTTGCTACGTCCATCCTTTTTGCCCCCTAGATTCTTTTTCTTTCAATCCCGTCCTCCTCCTCTCCTTCCCCCCCGCCCCAGGCCAGTCTCCTAGTTGGGGGACGGGAGGGCTCGTGCCGCTAGAGAGCGGTGATCTGGGTCAATTCTGTGTTGGAACTCCCTGACCCGTGGTTCTCTCCCCTCTGTGGGGGATCTACCCCCACTAGAGGAAACTCCACGCCTAGTCATGCTGGATTAGGCGTGCCCCCGTCCAGCTCCCCCCCATCGCCTCCCTTGCAGCTGTAAACCACCGCCACCTCCCGGCCCATGCTCCTCATCCTCCCCGACTGCTGGGTGTCCAGGCGAAACGGAGACGGCTGGCAGAACTCGCGAAAGCAGCGCTTAAAGTTTTCATCCAGGAAGGCGTACAGGACTGGATTCAAGCTGCTGTTGACGTAGCCCAGCGCGATGAAGAAGTGCATCATCACCAGCGTGTACAGGCTGCTCAGATTGAAGCCCAGAGACTGAGCCAGGACCATGATCTGAATGGGAGTCCAGCAGACCACGAACGCCGCCACCACCACGAGGACCATTCTGGTGATGCGCCGCAGGTTGCGATCCTTTTCCTTGGAGCCGGACAAGATGCGGACATTCCGCAGGCGTTTGACCATCAGGCTGTAGCAGATGCTGATGATGGCCACGGGGATGAGGAAGGAGAACAGGAACACGCAGGTGCCAAAAACAGGCTCCCAGTGACTCTTTGGTTCAGGTAAAGCCACGATGCACTCCACACCTGCAGGGAAAGAGACACAAACAAGGAGTTGTGTTACTTGTCACTAAATCAACAGAAGTTAATTGGTGGGTAACAGGCTATATTACAAAGTATTTCAACATGCAAATGCTGATCTAATAGATTTTTACTCCTAAATAACAAACAATTTAAGCTAGGGAAGGGAAAAAAAAGTGTTTTTATGTCCCTTATTTTGTAATAATCTTTTAAAGTTTGTAGTTTAGGGGGAAAATTTTAATTAATTGTTAAATATGTTTTTTTTTTCAAAAAGCAAAGTTGATTGTGAATCTCGCAGTGAAATGCGGGTGGTTTATTTGCTCTTTAAACAGTGTACGAGCTTTAGGACCAATCCGAGTTCTTCCCTTCTCCCTTGACCTCCATTCGAAGGGGCTTGTGAAGTTCAAGTGGTATCAATAATACATTTTTTAATATCTTCCCCTCCAAGTAGAGGGACACAGTCCCCTCCCCCAACAAGGTGGTTCCACGTCACGCTGTGTCATGAGGAAGAAGCGCTTTTCTTTAAGAGGGAGCGCAAGACTACCGGCCTGTAGCACTGACTTCACATGTGATGAAGATCTTTGAGAGGTTGGTGCTGCAGCAGCTGAAGCTACAGGTCCAACAGGTCCAAGATCCACTGCAGTTTGCATACAGGGAGAGAGTGGGGGTGGAGGACGCTGTCCTCTACCTGCTACACCAGGGGTATTCAACTCCAGGCCTCGAGGGCCACAGTGTCTGCATAATTTCCAGATATCCAAACTCTACTCATGACTGATTACCTGGTTCAGGTGTGTCCAACCAATTGGAGCATGCCAGATCCGGGTATGTTGGAAAACCTGCAGGAATACAGCCCTTGAGGCCTGGAGTTGAATACCCCTGTGCTACACCGTACCTACTCACACCTGGAGGAAGGAGGTGGTGCAGTGAGAATTCTGTTTTTTGATTTCTCCTGTGCCTTTAACACCATTCATCCTCACCTACTGCAGGAAAAGCTAACCAAGATGGCTGTCCAACCATCTCTGGTTTCTTGGATCATGGACTATCTCACCAACAGGCTGCAATACGTCCACATGGGGGGATCTGTCTCCAGCACCCCCAGCTGCAGTGTGGGGGCACCGCAGGGCACAGTGCTGTCTCCTCTTCTCTTCACGCTGTATACGTCTGACTTCCGCTACAACACCGCGACCTGCCACATGCAGAAGTTCTCAGACGATACAGCTATTGTGGCCTACATCAAAGGAGAAGAGGAGAGAGAGTACCGGCGGCTGGTGGAGGACTTTGTGGTCTGGTGTAGGGAGAACCAGCTCCAGCTGAATGTCCAGAAGACCAAAGAGATGGTTCTGGACTTCAGGAGGAAGGCTCCAACACCTCAGCCGGTGCACATAGAGGGAGACAGCGTGGAGAGGGTACAGACCTACAAGTACCTGGGGCTTGTGTTGGACCACAAGCTGGACTGGACCGCCAACACAGACCAGCTCTTTAAGAAGAGCCAGTCCAGGCTGTACTTTCTCCGGAGGCTGCGCTCATTTAACATCTGCACTAAGCTGCTGCATATGTTCTACCAGTCGGTGGTGGCGAGTGCTCTCCTCTATGCTGCTGTGTGCTGGTGAAGCACCAGCAAGAAGAACATCTCCCGGCTAAATAAAATCATTAAGAGGGCGAGCTCTGTGGTGGGACTGAAGCTGGCTCCTGTGGAAGAGGTGGCAGAACAGAGAACTCTGACCGTCTTCTGGTCCATCGTGAAGAATCCCTCACATCCCCTACATGAGGCCTTCACCAGAAGGAGGAGTACTTTCAGCAGCAGACTGCTGTCCCAGCGCTGCTCCACGGACAGAATGAAGAACTCTTTTGTTCCTCGTGCCATCAGGCAATATAACTCTTTGGCTGAACATCTTAGAAACTTTTAATTATTTTAATTCATTAACTTTTAATCTATTTAATCCATTGACATTTAACTAATTTATTCCTGTAATTTTTTTAATTTATCTTTTATTCTTTGAATTTTTTAACCCACCGACTCCTATTGTTTTATTGTGTTTTTATGTGTGTATGGTTTTTATGAGTGTCAGCAGATGACCAATTTAAATTTCCTAAGGGATTATTAAAGAATCTATCTATCTATCTATCTATCTATCTATCTATCTATCTATCTATCTATCTATCTATCTATCTATCTATCTATCTATCTATCTATCTATCTATCTATCTCAAAAACTATATATTGTAGTGTGGGACTTTATTTTGCCCTGGATTTTAAAGGTAATGCTCACTTCTTTTCTTTCATTTTTCTAAACACCGGATATGATGTCATTGATTTCACAAAGTGAAAATCAAATAAATACAAACATTTCACGGCGCTTATTTACGACTCCACTGTGTTCTGTGGGTGAAAATGTAGATGTTTATTCAAAAATTACATTTCAAAACACTTTTTTGTTCAAAATTGTTTGAGTGCAATGCATTGTGGTCTATATTTGCTAATCTAGTGAGCATCGATGGACCTCAACGTTTACTAATAACATTATTGAATGCATTTTCCTGGCAGGCCAAAGTGTAAAATACAGTCAATAAAAGGTTGATTAATTATTCTATTATAACTATTATTCTAAATGTAGTGCCCAAAGATGACCAGTAAACATGTTTCTCCTTTAATCATTTAAATAATGTATCTATGTGCATAACTATTACGATATAAATATAGAAATCTTTTAGTGAGTTTTAGGTTTATTTTCTAATAAAATCCACTTTTAAAGAAGCTGTTAATCCTCCCAAATCATTGTTGCATCACCACTTCCTCCTGCTTCACTGACAACACCACTGAAAACAAAAATCTGAATAAATGCTCTCTTCGAAAATCTCTGACAGAAAAAAAAAACCATGGATGTGTGTTAATTTGCTGCTCCATTAGAGTTTTCAGAACCCCTGCACACACTGGAAGTAAAGGTCAACTCAGAAACTGTTAACATCAATAACTCAGAGTCTGTTTAGATATATTTAGGCAATGTCATTAGTGGATTTCTATTCACTTTTACAAGTCAGTGTTTCTTTTAAAACACAGGGGAAATTGTGGTTACACCCCCCCAAAAAAAAAAAAAAAAAAAAAAAACAGTCATCACTGAAACAACAAAAAACGATTTCAAGTCAGTTAATTAAAATTAGACATTGCTTTGAATTCTCGTTCAAAAGAATATTCTTACTGACATTGAAAAAAAACGTAAGAAAAATATAGATGAAGAAAATTCAATTGGACAGTGATATAACCGTGAAAACACAATTTTTGATTTAGTAATAAAAATCATTAAACTTATAACCACGGTAAAGAGAGAGTAGCCTCGAGAAGTTAGAAAGAAAATGAAACGATCATAACCCTTTAACACCAGAACTCCAGTGTTTATGTTCTTTGATTTACTGTAACTGGAACACGATCAATGTAATTCCAGAAGATTCTGAAGGAGAAAAGCGGTGCAAGGTCTTCATCTTAACAACCTTCAAAGTTGCTTCTTGACGGTTGACCAAAAGTCTGTTAACCTGAAGGTACAGCCGCATGTGAGAGGAGCTTCCATCAAAAACTTCTCTCCAAATGGCCATGGAAGACACAGATACTGAGAGATCGGTTCATTTATTTCGAAGAGCTGAATAAAAGTATCGGGACGTTCCATCAAGGGAAGGCAGTACGGCAAGCCAGAAGGATCAAAAATCACCAGGAAAAGCGGGAACGGCGGTGCTTTACCTGCCAATGGACTAAAGATAATAATAATTATTTCAAATATTTAAATGTTCCCACAGTTAGTTTCAATACTACAATTAATACAACAATACAGAAAGTTTAATTTGAACTTTTTCATTTAAGATTTAATTTGGACATTGTGTGTCTGTGTGTGTGTGGTGGTGGTGGGGGGCATTTTCAGTTTAGGTATATTTGATCTTCAGACAGGTAAATGCAATCAGAAACTACATGGATTTACATTTTTGCTTATAGTCAAAGGTCAAATATGTGTGAGTGTATATTTATGCTTGGAAGTCCTTTATATATGTCTTCTCAAAAATGCAGTGCTCACAAAAATTAAAGGAACACTTTTTTATTGGGCCTGGCAAGAACTGAATTAAACCTCTCAGATAATTTTCTTGTTGGTTAAGCAGCTGAGGGCCTCGTTATTTGTATAGATATCCAACTTCATATTGAGATCTGATGGATCTAATGTGTTTCTTTAAAGTGTTCCTTTAATTTTTGTGAGCAGTGTATGTTTTAAAGCTTCTCAAAAGAGTAATTTTAGGCTTTTATCTTCCTGTTTTTCCTGATGTTTTTTTCCACACCTTTAATATTTCTTTTGACTGTGTCTTTAATGTTTTATGTAAAGCACTTTGAATCGTCTTAGTACATGAAATGCGAAATTCAGAAAAACTTGCTGATCCAAACCGTGACCCCCCTGTAATCAAACGCGTGACCCTAAAACTGTGGCACGATCCAAACCGTGACCCTAAAACTGTGGCACGATCCAAACCGTGACCCTAAAACTGTGGCACGATCCAAACCGTGACCCTAAAACTGTGGCACGATCCAAACCGTGACCCTAAAAACTGTGGCACGATCCAAACCGTGACCCTAAAACAACTGTGGCACGATCAAACCGTGACCCTAAAACTGTGGCACGATCCAAACCATGACCCTTAAAACTGTGGCACGATCCAAACCGTGACCCTTAAACTGTGGCACGATCCAAACCGTGACCCCTTAAACTGTGGCACGATCCAAACCGTTTGACCCCTAAACACTGTGACCAACGATCCAAACCGTAGACGACCAAACTAAAACTGTGGCACGATCCAAACCGTGACCCTAAAACTGTGTCACGATCCAAACCGTGACCCTAAAACTGTGTCACGATCCAAACCGTGACCCTAAAACTGTGTCACGATCCAAACCGTGACCCTTAAACTGTGGCACGAATCAAACCGTGACCCTAAAACTGTAGCACGATTCAAACCATGACCCTAAAACTGTAGCACGATCTGAACCTAAACTATTGTGATCTGTTACACCTCAACTGTAGGCTTTCTTTTCCCAGTGAGTCAAGCACCCCTACACATGCTATAAATAAAATTAAATCAGGAATGAAACAATTATCAGAGTTCCACTGTCTGTGTGTAAGCTGTTGTTCTCAGATGAAATATGTGTGTGAGTTGGTCAGACAGGAAAATACAACCATTAAAAAACTAAATCTGATAAGTTCACCTCCATGCAGCAAAGACTCAACACACATTTTCTGAAGGTGACCTGGGGTACACACACTGCTTTGTGTTACACTCCCATTTTTAAAACTGAGTTAAAGGACAATCTTTTTCCAACGTGTGCTCTAAAGATTGATTGTTTTCTCTGCCAGTGCACAGACAACAACCATGACCGAACATAAATGACACAATCAAACAGAAGCATTCACCCGCATCTAAATTCTCTCCTCGGGGGCTGGAAATGGGTTTAGCTTTGGTTAAAGTTTAGGAATTAAAATGATGCAAAGCCTACATTGGAGTTATAGGGAGAACAAACTTCTGGATGAAAAAACAATTTCTAGGGTTGGGACGAAAAAAAACTGAACCAGAAGTTTACAATTTCTTTCAGAGAGAAATAAGAGGATTTATTTTAAGCTGCTTGAGTTTGTTAATGTTGGTGGGTTTTTGAAAGTTGATAGAAATGTCTACAAATGACCATTTTATACTAATTATATTAGCTTGATATTTAAATTTTTTGAATCTGTTGTATTTATAAAATAAATACATCCAAACTGAAGCTGTAAATAGTTGTGTTGTCATGCGTTATACCGTATTTTCATTGAAATTTCTGACATTGTTATCAGTAAAATATCATAAAACAACTAAAAAAGTGGTCTTATGAAGTTTTTGTTTTATGACAAAATTCAAACCTTTACTTTTTACACCACCAAGGTTTTTTTTTTTTAAATATTGAACAATTAAGATAAAAAAAGAAAAAAAAATCAAGTTCACAATAGGAACATTTTTCTGCATCTAAAAAATATTGACCACAAACGTCTTAATATCATAATACGTACGTATATGTAGATATACCTCATTCCACAGCTTATAATGACAGTAAGACAGTAGAAAATATGTGAGGAATTTTAAAGTTTTCTTTAACCTGTTTGGTGTATTTAATATTTTTGAAGAGTGAGACGCAGAAGATAAAACAAGATGGAGTATAATCAGTCATGAGGAGGAATTAAAGTCCCCCTCCAATGAAAATAATGTTTTAGACTTTTTAACATGTATGTGTGACATTTTTATTATAAAAGTGAACAAATGTAATAAGAAATCCTTCCCTTTTGCGTTTCCGAGTATTTCTCCTTTTAAATCTGTCAATCCAACAGTCTTGGACACACTCTGTTTTTCCTGAATGATCTTCTTCCTGCTGCACTAAACCCTCATCTGGTCCGGCTAGCGTGTCTAGTTCAGGTTCTGGAGAAGAGAAGATGGTGTCTTCACATTGACTGCAGTCAAATGAGCCACCGTTCACATTTCTGTGGTCAAATCAGCGTCACTGGATTTTTGGTGTGAGTTTTATCCAATACTTACGGTAGCAGGGCTGAGAACGCTGGAAAATCTCCACCAGACTCCACTGAGCTTCTTGATGTGACCACGGAAATGTGAACGGCGGCTCGTTTGACCGCACTTGGAAAGGATTGTAAATCAATGAAAGAGCATTTGGATGTTAGCTTTCATTATTTTCTGCTCTGAGAAACCAATGGATTGAATGTATTGATCACAGCAATGTCAATAAACGTTGGAGAATTAGTGAAAAGAGTCTTTGGTGAACTGGAAGGAGAAAGAATCAGGATTTTGGAGGAAGTTGGCTCCATGAAGATCTTCTCTTCCTCGTCTGAGCTCACATCTGGATCAAAACCATACGGCTGGACATTGCTTGATGTTTTTATGTAGCAGCTACAATATTTACGCTAGTAAGACACAGAGCTATCATAATCAGACAGGGATCAGGGGCGGGGCTACTCAGCTCAACACCAAAAGCCACGCCCCTCAGAGGCTTCAGATCAACATGAAAATGGCTTTTAAAGACATTTAGGTTGTGGAATTTTTGGTTAAAAGCATCATAATCATAATTAAAACACTACTGGGAACTTTTTTTTTAAATAAGAAGTTTGAAAGTTAGGTAAAAAGTGAACTTTCCCCCTGAAATGATACTTTGCCTAACTGTGAACAATTTCCAAATAGTAAAAAGAGTGAGAGCAGAGCGACATCAGTGCAGGCATTATTACTAGGGCTGTGGATCGTTGCTCTGGTGGCGATCTGATTCGATCCACGAATCGAACCACGATTCTTACTCTTTAATATGATGTTTGCTGCTATGTGAGTGTCTATTTGATGGATAAAAAAATTAAATTATTTGCTTTTAATCATTATTTATACCTTTATTTATTTAAAACAGGAGATCAGAATCAACAAAATTGATGGAAAAAACCCACAAAGTTTCTGATAGAAAGAAATGCTGTTCGTCATTTTAAACTTTTTTTTTTCTTTTGTCAATCTTCTGGTTAAGTAACATTACAAGGATACAAATCACTTCTGTTTTGGATAATTTAAAAGCAAAACCTGAAAATTCTCTCCACAGTTTTGTATCCTCAAAGTTCTTTAACATTTTACATTCCAGGCTCTACATGTTGGTGCAGAGCCCCTATGAAAAAAAGGCGTTTTTTCCACGGCAGAATCAGCTGATTCATGTTGATTACACCCGCCTTTCAGCAGCGCGAGGCTGCGTTTCTTATTAATAAGATGGAGTTTCGTTAATTGCATCAACTGTTGAAGAGTTATCATAACCAAAAGAATGTAAACACTGGGGCTAAAGCTCTGATGTTAAAGCTAATTATTTTTTTCAGAAGTTTTTTCAGAGAACGGAACTTCAGTCTCGGTTTCTGAACGGAAAAAAGCTCTCGCTAGTTTTACTTTGAAAACCGGAAGTTCACAGTCACAAAGCTGTTTACTTCCAGTGGCGGAACGGCTGCTCTTTCGGCTTTGTTTTAGTTTGTAAGCTTAAAATCCTACATTAATCTGCATTTCAGAGCAAAAATATATCGTCCCCTGATCACATTTTGATAATATTTTACTACAATTAAATACATTTATGAAGATTTATGAAGATCAAATCAACGATTTTGACGTCGCGAATATTCGTACTCGTAATTTCGGAACTAGATTGCGAGTACTCGAGCACCCAGATACTCGTTACAGCCCTAATCATTACAGTACCACTACCATCACAATGCAGTGCATTGCGTTTTAAATTATCTTTTTTCTCAGGAAAAGTTATTTAAATTTAAAAATGTTAAAAAGGAATTGAAGTTCTTTTTTTCTTCATCAATGACCATGGTATGAACATGATAATGCGCTTTAAAGTGTGCATTATCAGACATGAATGGACTTCACGGAAGCAACTGACTAACATGAAAATTAGATTAACAGGAAACGCACTCAAATGTCTGTAATCACTTAATCAGGATTTAGTTGATAGTTTAACATCAATAGTAAATATTTCCTCTTGGGAAAACCCAGACTTTGTTTTTTTTAATTTTGTTTCACACTATTTAAATATTTGGAAATGATTGCACGTCTGTTTATCGATTTATCTATTAAATTAACAAAATTAATCCAAACACACGTGACAGTTTAACACTAAAAAAGCTTTGGGGTAATAATAAAACTTCCACAGCAGATAACATTTTCGGTTAGTTTCTCTCAACAGAGAAACTGACAGTTTGAGTTGCTGAAAGCATCAACACTAAACTTTGTTGAAAGCCACCGTTGCTGACAGTCGTCCCATCTCAAACCTGCCTGTAGGTACCAGCGCAGCTCCCACCTGGTTTCTTCCATCTATTGTATTGGCACAGGCTGCAGAAATAGATCGCTTCATGCTTAATGCAGGCCTGCAAATCTTGTGGGACTTCAAGTTTCTCAAAAGGCTCAAAGGAATAAAAGCGGCGCGTCTGCCACTCAACTTCCCCGCTGGTCTATTTTCACATTACACGTCTAACCTCTACGTCCTGATTAGCGCTTTTATTTCTAGGAGCCCCTTTGGAATGTTTAGTTTGACTTTTTCAGAAGGAACTTCACCTTTTTGTATTTTCTTATTCATTTTGTAGGTTTCTGTGTGTGTGTGGGCACAAAAGAAGCTTTAAACAGAACTACCTAAACAGATAATTTTAACAAACACTTACAAGTCAAGAAAATGGTTTTAGAGTCACATATCATGAAAATCTGTAATTTTTGCTTTTTATATTATCTTTTTAATGTATAAAATACACCGTAATTTTCACACAATATTGCTCACCCAATTATAAAGGGCACCGTTAATGAATAGAAGGGATGTGAATCTTACAACAAGTCACGATTCGATTCAATTCCGATTCTTGGGGTGCCGATTCGATTCTGAAACGATTCTCGATTCTCGATTCAGACATTTAAAACACAAAGGAAAAATTGCATTTATGATACTGTGCAAACTTATATTATTCAGACCCTCAAGGATTTCACAGAAGATTTTTATGATTGTTCTGGCCCGAAATGGCCGATGTTGCAGCAGCTTTTGTAAAAAGTTGCAATGTGTTTGAATATATACATATTTTTAAAAGCGCCTAAAAATTTTAATTATGAAATGAAAATCCTATTCTCATGTTCCAATTCTTTTTATTATGACATATGCACAAAGTAAATACAGCACAGCATCATCCCCTTGAGCTGTCATTTAACTTGAATTGAACTGTACCTGTTGTGCAGCAGCTGTGCCCCGCGCAATATAACAGACCGATCTGTACCTGCGTGCGCGCCCGGGGACAGCGCACCTTCACCCCCGCGTGCACGCAGCGCATGCTCACCTGCGGGGTGACCGTTCACGCGCGTTATGAAGAGAAAAAGTGTGAGAGGACTATAGAACGATAATTAAAGAGAGCACGGCCGAGTCGGAAGGGAAACGGTCACGTGGTCATCCATGACTGTTGTCACGGTAGATTGATCTCAATAAAGTTGCGGTGAAAATAAAAAGCTGCAAGGTGCGCAACAAATCTCGGGGTTTGATAGGATTTGCATTAAAAGTTTTTATCGAAACATCAGGAAATCCTGGAGGGACGGATGATTTCAGCAGTATGAAGGCAGAGAAAGACTTTTCAAACTTTAAGCTCCGGTGATGGACGAGATATGAGCGCGAGCATTCGAAGTGTTCCCGAAGTGTCTGATTTAGCAGATTTTACACACTGCACATGTCAAGCTCCTTACCCCAGGATTTGTGGAATCCGAAGTGAGCCCATACATTTGCCAATTTATAAGGGGACAGGAGGAATCTTTTTTTCTCTCATGTTGCGTAGCGCGCGCCCTCAGTAAGCTCCGCTCGCCTCTATAGAAAACAAACTACGGTAGCCGTTTCGGGACAAACATTACGGCTTGCTAGTAAGCTAGCAGGTATGAGCCATTAAATAAAATATATACATGAAGGAATATGGCGGGAGGGGGCGAATCGATTCTTGGATTTTTTCCGACACCCCTAATGAATAGTCTATTTTCAAACTTATAAAATTTATGAGGGACGTCGTACAAGGGAAGTCCCAATTCAATCCCATGGTTGATGACTTGATGGGTATTGGTCGTTGTCCCCCAATCAGGATTGGATATTTAATTTATTTTTATTATGATCAATGCTTTATATTTCTAGTTTATTATTCCAGATAATTACTCTAGTGGGAACAGATCAAGACATGTTGTTATTGTAAAACACAGGAGAATAGGACAACAGTAAATGCCTGAGAGACTGTCCGAATTCCTTCGCTACTCACTATATTAACCAATTCAATTTTATTTATATAGCCCAATATCAGAAAGAAAAGTTGCCTCTTGGGCTTCATACTGGTAATTTTACAAATGCAGAAAATGAGTCATTAAATATGAACAATAGCTAATAGCATAGTGAACTATATAGTTCTATTTTGAAGTCCTGTCTGAATCTACGATTCCTAAATACGGTCATATGTTTCTCCACCACGTTCGGTTTTTGATCTTTTCAACTTTTCCATTGTTTTTCCCCTCTGACCTTGCGTCTGCCATTTTTGACTTCCTCATATTATTTTCCTCTTGAACCTCAATTCCACAGTAATTCTTCAATGTTTCATTTCTGCATTCCTCCTTCATAAGCTGAATATTCAATCTTTCACTTGAGTTCTTCCTCATATATAGGAAAGGGTTTGGTTCCAATTCCGGTTTTCATTTCACAGCTGACAGTTTTTTGCTTCTGCTGTCATTTCCTTGCTCTCATCTCTGTCCCCACAATAGATATTTTGTTTTTTTCTTTTGCTGCTTGCCCCTCCACTGTTTGATTGTGTGTTTTTTTTTTTTTATCTGGTTTTGGACTTTTTTCCTTTTGCAACTTTTTTCTTATTGGAGACAAAGTCTTCCTCTTCTGTAAAAGTTTTCCTTTGATGTAAAACACTTCAGACCATTGACACATATTTGACCCTTTATAAAAACAGATAAATTATTGTAAATTCTGGTAATATTAGCTTGACTTGAGGGAATTAAATTATAACAGACAAAACACAAAGCCAAACTATTTAAAAAATGGTGTTACTATAAACAGAACATATGTGATTTTTCTCTCTTTTGGCTGCTCCAATTTCTAGTCTGAAGAGACTTTTAGTCTGAACAGTAAGATAAATGTAGAATTAATTTTCTTATTTGGAATTCTTTCCCTCTTTACTTCTTTTTCACTATTTTCTAAATGAAATAACATTCCCGCAGTATTGCGCTTTTTATTAGACCTAAGTAACTTTAAATGTCAATTAAAAACTTACCTTTTGAGAATGACTTTTACTGCTCAGTAGTTAGTGGAATTTTTTATTTGACTTGTTTTATTGCGCTCTCATTTGTATTTTTTTGCCGTTTTTAATGTTGTTCTTAATTTGCCTAATTTTACTTTTTTTAAAATTCTGTCTTTCTTCTATTGTGAGGCACTTTGGTACCCCTATAGGAGTAGTACAGTGCTACATAAACAATGCTTCATTCATTCATTTCCTTTTATTTTTAATCTGCTGAGTATTGGATGTTTTTTTTTTTTTTTTTTTTTTTTTACAGATATTAGATCATGTATCCTCCAGCCTGAGGAACATAAATTTGTTAGGGTAGCTAAGCTCCCAATTTGGGAGCTTCTGTGGACCATCTTCCTAATGCGAGTGAGAAACACCACAACTAATTCTTCCAGTCATAAGCCACAACTCATAAAAATGACTGTTAGCATGATTAAAAAATACTGATTCAGAAGCATGAAAGTGATTGGTTTCCAAACTGGATTTGACATCTTTCGGACATTGTTTAATTTATTTTATTCATTTATTTAAATAGGACAATGCATATTAATCAGTGTCTTAGCAAGGATACATCATAAATATGACAGAATTAGCACAGAAGCTAATTTACATCGTAAAAGAAATACATGCAAACATTAAACTGAAGAGTTACATTAGAGACACGATTAAGATATGACGAATAAATAAACACAAAGTAGACAAATCGACACAAAGACTTTTACAGTAAAGACAGATAAAACAAGAAAAAACACAAGCATCTCTGTGGTTTATTGTATTGCACCTACATGATTGATTTGTTTTGAAAAATTATTTAAAAGTGTTTTGAATCGTACATGATTTTCACAGTTTCTAATGTTATCTGGCAGTGTTGGTTTGGTTCCTCTAACGGAGACCAACGTCTTTGTACCTCACAGTCTCCTCTAGTTATAGTTCAGGTAAATCCCTGAATAGATTTTTCTATATATAAATTCCTTAAAGGTGGAGGAGCAAGTCCATTTAAAACTTTAAAAATGAGACCGACATGTAAAACGACTGATCGTTTTTAAAATCCAGTATGTTATATTTATTAAGAATGATACAATAGTGATATTGCAAAGGTTTCTTGTCTGGAATTTTCTATGTGATTTTAAACAAGGACTTGAGTGGCTTTAAAACAGTTTCACTTATTTGGGGCCATGAGGTGATGCAATATGTTAAGTGAATAAAAACCGTTGGGTATATATAAACCTTTGCTGGCTCTGTGCTTAGACACAATCTTACATAGGGCTGCCACAAATGATTATTTTAATAGTCCACTAATCACCGATTATTTTTTCTGATTAGTCGACTAATCGGGTCATGCACAAAGGGGATGTAAAGCATCTTAAACATCAATATCTTTAACCTAACTAAAAACTAGATATATAGCATTACCCGCGATAATGCTAGTGTGAATGCTGTAAGCTGAAAATATAGTGCTGATTGCTGAAGATTCTTAAATTGATATATAATAATGCTAAAGCTGAAAATACTGAGGATGATAGCTAGTAAAATTTTAGTTTAATACCAAATTAGTCTAAAAAACTGAAAAAACCTAACTTAGCCAAAACAGCTAGCATGCAGCTGAAAAATTTGCTAAACTTAAAAGTAGCCTTGAAAAAACCAAAACAAAATAAACCCTAAATTAGCCAAAACATCTAATATGTAGCTGAAATATTAGCTTAACTCCAAAATAGAATAAAAAAAAGAAAAAATCCTAAATTAGCCAAATAGCTAGCATGTAGCTTAAACATTATTATTATTACATTATATTATAGTTTAATTTATCCATATCTGTCATATTGTAATATTGTGTGGGCTAGCACATATCCTTCAACCTTGACTACAATATTGAAGGTGCAAAAACGCTTTGTGCGTATTGCAACTCGTTCTAAAATGTCAACCCCTTCTGCCCACTTATTCCTCAAACTTAATATTCTTAACATTTATCAAATTAACATCTACCAAATATGCATTTTTATATACAAGATTATGTTTAATAGAGTCAAAATCCCAGAGCATTTTACTTTCTACTTTAAAGCTAATGCAGAACTTCATCACTATGACACTCGTCAGCGCAGTCATTTCCATATTCCAAAATGTGTCACATCTAGAGGTCAGTTTTGTCTATGATTTAGAGGCTGTAAATTGTTTTCACACCTTGCAAACAAAGAAATATCAGAATTATCATTTAAAAAAAGCTTAAAAAATTATCTGATGCTTCACTGAATTTAGTTTTTTTTTTTTAATTTTCTTTGTTCGTGTTCGTTCTGTTTTAATGTATTATTGTTAATATCTGTCTCATGAGATTGTATGCACAGCTATTTTTGGAACTGATTATTGTTTTGTTGGGTTGAGGCTTTCATACAAACCCTTTGGGGATTTTTGCCTCTTCCTGCACTTATTCTATTTGAAAAAGTTTCTTTGAGTCACATACAAATGCTGTATATGTGCAAACAACAACTAAATAAATAAATATTAGTTTATCTTCAAAATAGATATATAATAAATATAAAAAAGAAAAAAAAAATCCTTAATTAGCCAAAATAGCTAGCATGTAGCTAAAATATTAGCTTAACCCTGAAATAGCATAAAAAAATGAAAAATCCTAAATTAGCCAAAATAGCTAGCATGCAATTGAAATATTAGCTAAACTCCGAAATAGACAAAAAAAAAAAAACCTTCAATAAATGCAAAAATAGTACAAAAAGCTAGCATAATGTCATCATAACTTTCAACTTTACTACACTCTGACTCCATATAATATAAAGTAACGACTAATCGACTATTAAATTAGTCTTCGACTATTTTAATAGTCGATTACTCGTTGGTTAGTCGACTATTTGTGGCAACCCTAATCTTCTATATCTGAAATTTGCTAAATTGTGTTTAATAAATTGAGTACTCAAACTGAGGAATTTGTAAGTGGCTGTAGATAAACGTTGTCACTTGTCAATAAAGTATTCAGAGTTTGAATCTGTACAAATCACAACCTCATTCAGGTGCAACAGGAAGCACCTCCACATCAATAATTCATTTTCTAATTAAAAGTACACGCTGCTCTGTAAATCTTACACTCTAGACAGAAGTGCTGAGTCAGACGTACTGCAGCCACAGCAACACATTTTTCAGACAAGTTTCTGGGATGGATTAGTCAGAGCATCTTTTGTGACAGCGGGGTAGCTGCTGATTATAGCTTCCTTACAGTTACCGTGTCCTTTGGCGAGGCTTTTGACCCCAATTACCGAGAGCGCATGGCTGTGGCTCCCCCTGCAGCTATTGTCATATGAAGCCGCTGTTTGTTTAGATGCAGTAAAAGGAGCCGAGTGGAGTAAACCTTTTTATGCCTGAATGTCAATTTCCAAGTAAAGCTGACACATAGGAAGTTACAACCTGGCAACAAATGAGACAAACACAAGTAGAGAGACCAAGACAGAAAAAAGAGAGGATAAAAAGAAAGAAGAAAATTAATAAAACTAGAAAAGTGCATTACCTCCGATAATGCATGTGTGAATGCATTTTGCGGAATGTGATTGCTGAAAATGCTGAAGATTTTTGCTTAAAATCAGCACAAAAAACCTAAAAAGTTGTCAAATTAGCCAAAAAAGCTAACACATTGCTAATATGTTAGCTTAACTCTGAATTATCCCAAAAAAACCCTCAAAAGTTGCCAATTTTGCCAAAAAAGCTAACACGTTGCTAATGTGTTAGTTTGACTGCAAATTAGCCCAAAAAAACCTGAAAAGTTGCCAAATTAGCCAAAAAAGCTAACACGTTGCTAATGTATTAGCTTAACCCTGAATTAGCACCAAAAAACCTAAAAAGTTGCCAAATTAGCCAAAAATGCTAACACCTTGCTAATGTGTTAGCTTGACTGCAAATTAGCCCAAAAAAACCTGAAAAGTTGCCAAATTAGCGAAAAAAGCTAACACGTTGCTAATATATTAGCTTAACCCTGAATTAGCACCAAAAAACCTAAAAGGTTGCCAAATTAGCCAAAAATGCTAACACGTTGCTAATATGTTAGCTTACCTCCAAATTAGCCCAAAAAAAACCTCAAAAGTTGCCAAATTAGCTGAAAAAGCATAAGTGCAGAAAGTTTTATAACGATTTGAAAAATTTTCCCATAGACTTAACATAGGGCTAAAAATTAGCATAAATTGCGCAAAATCGCAAAAACCGTAAAATTTGCGAAAACCAAAAATACAAGCAGTAATGTCCTCAACGAGCCGAACGTTTGATACCAAGATTGCTGAAATTGCATAAAGTGTACTTGAGTTTTTACGTGTCAAAAAACGTGCGGAAGAAAACGTAAATAGGTGAAAAACAATAGTGTGAATGCATTGAATGCATTCACACAATAATCCCGCTCCAGTGGGGAAGAAATAAGAATAAATGGAGGGTAAGACGAACGAACTGACAATAAAACAAAGTATGTGAGAATTAACCTGCAGAATCGAGAACAAAATGAGATTTAACAGATGTGAATGAGCGTGATGAAAAGGAGCAAAAAGGGATGATCAAGGGGACAGGAGTGACGTGAAATTGAATTTAACAAGCACGACTCTAAGTGAATAGAAAGTGAAAATGAAGGAGACGGATGAGAGAAAAAGAAGTAGTGTGAAGAAGCTGAGAGAGGGAAGAAATGAGCAGAGCCAGAAGGCATGAGAGACAAAGACAGTGACGGTGGAGAGAGGAGAGCATGTGAAGCTCAGCTGTAGAGTTCACTAATAAAAGCCATGATGAGATTAGGTTGCAGCTCCAGGCAGAGAGTGGATCAATAGCTAACCACTAAACCTCCGGTTTCCCTGCTAGCTACAACAGATTACTTAAACTGCAAAGTAGTTCACCTCAGGACCGCGGTGTGTGTCTGAATGACTAATAGCTCTGAAGCATTTACACCAAAGAAGTCTTTAGATATAATGACATCGGGCTTTTAAATTAAACCAAAAACAGAGGTTATAAAGGGATGGAAATGTTCAGCAGTAACAGTCAGGTGTGCTGTGGTGCTGTAACCGTGATCAATTGGTACGAAGGTGGCAAGAAAATATTCCCTAAACCAGGGGTCAGCAACCTTAAACAGTAAAAGGAGATACTTAGGTTCATTTTGTACCTAGAAGGAGATGCATAGTTTTACTTTAGCCTTTAAAAAATGTGGATTTGCATTCGAGACCTTCTTTTTTTTTTTAAAAAATACGATTTTTATTTGCATAAATATAAAAAGAATCGAACATCTCTCAAAATGTTCCTTTATTTAACGATTGACAGAAAATCAAACAACTTCTTTTCAAAATAAAAGATCCAGTGTTGTGCAGCACAAGATAATATATGTTTTTGACTCATAAAAAAAACAAACTTTTAACCAAATTTTTGCTTTACATATAAAATCTTTGCATTATTGCGGTAGAGTTGAGCAAACGATGTCTTCAGGTCAACAGGGATGTAAAAACCTCCAAAGTTTATCTTCTATGTGCACCTCAGTCATCAATTTATAAATTTACTAATCAAGATTAAATAAATGCTAAATAAGTAATCCTTACTTTAAAAAAATGCAATTTTATTTTTCTTACTTTTAAATTTTATTGTTCTTTTTTTACCCTCAGAAGTCTTGCACTGCTGGGTTTTGTTATTTTAGTTTGCGGTGTTTCCAGTTTGTTTCAATACAAATTTGCACACAAAACCAGTGTTTTTAAGAACTCAAAAAGATTAATAAATCACTTTTTGTTGAAACACACCCATGCAAGGCATAGCTAATTAACAGTTTGAAACATTTTACAAATTAGATGTTCAGGAGTCAAACTTTTAATGAATAAAAATGTGACAGGCAAATTAATCATCTACTTCTTGTGCTTTTTTTAAACATTTTGACTTAAACTTTAAGTCAAATTTCCTGTTGGTCTTCATTGACACCAATGCTTTGTTTTTGTAATTGAATGGTCACTTTTTTAATAAGGGTGTCATGTTTTTTTTAACAGCCAGTCAGTTCTGTTGTTGCTTTTAAAAGAAGCAATTTTAACCCCACAGCTGCTGCGAATGACACCTTATTATTATGTTGAAAATAACTGAAATGCATTACAAGACATACATATTGCTTCGGGGTCACCAATTACTTTAGGAAACAAGTAATCAGTAATGAATTACAGTTTGGAAGTAACTTTGTTCACAGTCTTCATAACCCAGAATAATTTCCTATCAGGTTTGACACTCAAAGCTATAAAAAATAATTGTTCCATTTACAGATTTATAAATCTTTTCTAAGTTTACAGTTCCTCTTCGTGTTCTCTTTCCCTTTTATATACAAACACTCAAGCGTTGAGGTTCTGAAAGGTTCAATGTTTTTTTTTTTTTCCAAATACACTTTGACGTGAACGGAGGAGAGAAAGTCTTCTTCCGTATTCACTAACCCTTCTTTTATAAAGACAAATGGAAGCCATTCATGTTGCTTTAAAACCCCTATCATGTCTGTTGTTTTTACAATGAACTTAGTGTCGTAAACTCGCATTGTCCTGGCATCTCTACAGGACTGAAAGGTCTGGGAGAACTTTCAATGTAGACCTCAACAAGACAATTTATGCTGCAGTGATTTACAAACAACTCCAAATACAGTAATAAACTGAATAAACAAACCCGGGACAGAGAATATTCAGCTGCCTTAACCTGCTGTAACAGGATCAGGCAACCCCTTTGGCCCTATTAGGACAAAGCGGGTATAGATAAAATATAGATGTGGAAAGAATTGTTGCGGTGCATCTTTCTGTGACAAAACTGAGTAGAGACACATTTGTTAAAGCTAGTTCGGATTTGCAGGATCCTGTGACATCACAAACCCACGTCGTGTTTCTGAGGAGGAAGACTCATTAGAAATAAGCGGCATCATTTCACATCAGTTCAGACACACCGTAACAAAACTCAAACTAGATATAAAGCATTATCTGCATGTGTGAATGCTGTGAGATGACACTGATAGATAAAAATGCTGAAGGGGAAGGTTTGCCAAGATGTTAGGCACATGCCAAATTAGCCACAAAAAAGGAAAAATTGTCTAATTTTGATAAAACACTTAGCATAATGCTAAAATATTAGCTTAAATCCAAATTTGCCAAAATAACTTTAAAAATGTGTAATGTTGCCAAAAAAAAAAAAACCCAGCATAATGCTAATATATAGGCTAAATTCTTTATTTGCCTAAAGAACTTAAAAAATGTCTACTTTTGCCGAAACAGCTAACATAATGTTAAAATATTAGCTTAAATCCAAAATTTCTTAAAGAACTTGAAAAATGTGTAATGTTGCCAAAAAACCCATCATAATGCTAAAATATCTGCTAATTTTTTTTATTTGACTAAAGAACTTAAAAAATGTATACTGTTGCCGAAACATCTAAAATAATGTTAAAATATTAGCTTAAATCCAAATTTTCTTAAAGAATTTTAAAAATGTCTAATTTTGCCAAAACATTTTGCATCATGCTAAAATATTAGTTAAACAACAAATTGACCTAGATAAATTTTAAAAAAATGTCTAATTTTGGCAAAAAATTTAACATAATGCTAAAATATTAGCTTAACTACAAATTTGCCGAAATAATTTTAAAAATGTGTAATTTTGCCCAAAAACCCAGCATAATGCTAAAATATTAGCTAAATTCTTTATTTGCCTGAAGAACTTAAAAAATGTCTAATTTTGCCGAAACAGCTAACATAATGCTAAAATATTAGCTTAAGTCCAAATTTTCTTAAAGAACTTTAAAAATTTGTAATTTTGCCAAAAAATCCAGCATAATGCTAAATTACCTGCTAATTTTTTATTTGACTAAAGAACTTGAAAAATGTCTACTTTTGCCGAAATATCTAAAATAATGTTAAAATATTAGCTAAAATCCAAATTTTCTTAAAGAATTTTAAAAATGTCTAATTTTGCCAAAACATTTTGCATCATGCTAAAATATTAGTTATACAACAAATTGGCCTAAAGAAATAAAAAAAAATGTCTAAGTCTGGCAAAAAATCTAACATAAGCTAAAATATTAGCTTAACTCCAAATTTGACAAAAGAATTTTAAAAATGTGTAATTTTGCCAAAACATTTTGCATCATGCTAAAATATTAGTTAAACAACAAATTGGCCTAAAGAATAAAAAAAAAAAAATTGTCAAATTTTGGCAAAAAAAAAATCTAACATAAGATAGAATGTCAGCTTAACTCCAAATTTGACAAAATAATTTAAAAAATGTGTAATTTTGCCAAAAAACCCAGCATAATGTTAAAATATTGGCTAAATTCTTTATTTGCCTAAAGAACTTAAAAAATGTCGACTTTTGCAAAAACAGCTAACATAATGCTAAAATATTATCTTAAGTTCAAATTTTCTTAAAGAACTTTAAAAATTTGTAATTTTGCCAAAAAATCCAGCATAATGCTAAAATATTAGTTGAACTCCACATTTGTCTTAAAAAATTAGAAAATGTTTAATTTTGACCAAACATTTAGCTTTATTAGCTAAACTCTAAATTTGCCCAAAAAGCTGGTCAAATATCTAAATTATTCAAAAACGGTTAACAGGTTGTTAAAATAAAAGCTAATTCTTCAGTATTTGCTGAACATTTTAAGAGTTGAACGCTGTCTGTAGCTGAATGTATCTGAGGAAATTCACAAGTTTGAAAGTGCACACAGGTTTTGAAGGATTTGAGCAATTTCTCCTTCCTTTTCCTATAGGGCACATTCTGCTTAATCTTTCAAAAACTATAACGTTTATGAAAACCAAAAGCATACGCAGTACATTTTGTTGAAATTGTTGAAAGTTTTATTTTTTTTACTTGCTGAAAAACATGTAAAAAGGAGCAGGAGAATCTCCATAGTCTCAATCCTGTAAAGCATTCACACAATAACTGAACATTTAATGACTATTAGTATCTTTATAGGTTTTAAGTATGATATACTGAGTTATACCACAAGCACTCAAAACAAATAGAAAGTAAAAACTAATTTAGCAAAGAAGTGATCATCTCTCACTCTGTGTGCAGCTGGAACACTGTCTGTTGGCCGTCTTCCATCGCCGCCTCCTCTGCCCTGCTCAGTCTTCTCTGATTTAAGGGATTTCCATTTGGTGCTGTGCCGCATTTTTTAGAACCTACTCAGCTGGGGTTTCAATCAAGCAGAGTGGGGCTGGAATACAACAGCAGCAGCAGCAGACTCAGAGGCCACTGGTTGGTCAAGGAGTTGCATCACAGATGCTTCTGTTATTTACAGAGAAATATTATAGATATTTCCCCCCCTCTCCCATCCCATAGCATCTATTACATTTTGTAAACAAATCAAATTGTACACGAATCAAATTGTTTATTTTGCTGTTGTATCGCTTCACAGTGCATCACCGACGACTGGAGATTTTATCATCTGTTCTCACAGCGAGGTTTTAATAGAAACCAGCGCCATGTCCTCTATGTCCTTCATGGTTGTAGATTTTGTCAAGACTAGAAATATCATTGGGGGGGTTTGCACATATACACACAGGAAAATTTCAAACTCCTGATTAACAACTCACACCATGATCATTTGTTGTTGTTTTTACATTTTAGTCTTTTTTTCAAATCACTCAAAAAGCTTTGCAGAGAAAAAAATGCAGTAAATATTTTCCTTTTTAGGGGAATGTTTGCAATGTGAGAGTATTTTCACTCTGATATCTATCTCACTATCTAAGCCAGATCGCAGACACACATAAATACTCGTCATCTCGCGCGACCCTATAAGGCAAAGACGCCGCCTCCAAACACTCGCAGCTGTGTGAAGGAGGATCTGTTACCCTGGCAGATTTTTTCCATTAAAATTTATGACCTATACTAAAATGAAGCAAGGCTTAAGCAGCGTGCTTTCTTGCACAGAGGGCAAACAGAGGACTGGGATTGGTCGCATTAACAAAAACTCATAAACACTTCCAAGAAAGCAAAAAAAAAAAGGTAAGGTTTATGTTTTTTAGAGTTAAAAAAAAAGTGACAGAAGTGAGACAATTAAAGAAAAAAAAAGTGATTTCAAACAGAGACAGTGGCTCCATGTGTCACCTATCTAACACTTATATTACAGCTTCAACAGGCTTCCTCAGGCAGTTTTGCAACTATTCACACTTGGAGCCACAAGTCACAAGTCTTCCACAGTGGACCTGCAGTAGGAACAGGAAGCTGGGTTTGAAATATATGTCAAATCAGAAGCTCAAAGCGTCTACTGAGTGCAGGATTATTTATGAGATCGTTAAGACAAAAGATGCAAACACGTAATAATTGCTTTGTTGCATTTTCATGCATGGTTAAGTTGATTGCCAACTGAAACCTGGGGAGAGCACGAGGGAAGCAAAAAACCTGAAAACAAGACATTACCCAAACAAAAGATGGCTAAAGATAAAAGCTGAAGCAAAAAAAAAAAAAAAAAAATCCTCAAAGTGGAGCTCTGTTTCACTGGTCTTGGTTTGCTTTTGGTTATTTTCTCTTTAGAGTGATGGCGACACAAAACTAATGTTCTGTCTTTCTTACATGACACAAGACACAAACAATGAAGGAGACGAGACAGTTTCTGCGGCTCTTTGTTAGGCAAAGATGAAAGAGTGGATCATTTCCTTTAAAGTCCAACTTTGATGAAAATTGTGTTTTTAACATGTTCTTGTGGCATTTTTGTCATGATGTATAAAGAAAAATTACCTCAAAATATCATATCTGAGTCTTTCTTAATTAGAATTGTCGTGAATCAGGAGCACACACAAAAACAGTTTGAGAAACGTTGTAGTTGTGATGTCACACATACAATGGGCGGGCCACTAGCTCGATGCTCCGCTTAAACAGAGACTGCAACTGTATTGGGAAGAGGCGGGTGGGGTTAGTTCAGGGGTCGGCAACCTTTAAGAGTAAAAGAGCCATTTGGGCTCGTTTTCTACTGGAAGGAGCCGCATTGACTTACGTTAGCCTTTAAGAAATTTGGATTCGCATTTATGACCTATTTTTTTTATTTTTTTCATAAATGTGAATTATGTCTATTTTTGGCACGAACAATAGCAAAAAAATATACAAAAAGAAACTAGCATCTCTCAAAAAGGTATTTTTTTTAGGTTTTTAACTTTGGTAGCAAAAAATCTAGCTTGTTTCTTAATTACTAGCTGAAATTCAAATTAACATAACATTTTTCTGTAAATTAAATCAGTCAAAAATTTTTGCATGTTGCTGAAATAAAAGCTAAATTCTAAATTAGCCTAAAACCCCCAGTAGATAACAAATTAGCTAAAAATATTAGCATATTTCTAAAATATTAGCTAAACTCCAAATTAGCATAAAAAAATAATTAGAGGCCGAATCTGCCAAAAAAAAAGTTAGCTTGTTGCTAAAATAGAAGTTAAATTAAGCTAATAAGCTAAATTCTAAATTTTCCAAAAAAAAAATCAGTCGATGACAAATTAGCTGAAAACATTAGCATTTTACTACAATATTGGCTAAACTCCAAATTAGCATAAACTTTCTCAGAAAACTTAGCCAAAAACGTTAGCATCTTGCTAAACTAGAAGCTAAAATTCTAAATTAGCCTAAAAACTCCAGTAGGTAACACATTAGCCAAAAACGTTAGTATTTTGCTAAAATATTAGCTAATCTCCAATTTTTTTTTTAAATCTACTATAATTTTATTTTTCTTCAGACATAAAAGAGCCACATATGGCTCTGGAGCTGCAGGTTGCAGACCCCTGGGTTAGTCCAAGCGATCTTATGAAGGCCAGGCTCAACACGTTGCATCACGTTAAAAGTTGTTTAAATGCACCCAAATTCAACCAATCACATTTCAGTGAGTTGCTGTAAAAATCGATTAATCGATTTGAATCAATTCAAGCTTAATAGATCAATAATCGATTCACAAAAGATATAAATCGATTTAGCACATAAAGCGAAAGTCCGCTAGCTTGATGCTAACGTTCAATAGAATTTCCCATTGGACGGCTAATGCTAACACTTGGTTGACCAAAAAAATGCATTGCTGACTAAATGAACATCTTTATTTACTTTTAAGCATTAATTTTCAAACTCTTTTAAGGAAACACATTTTAAAGTAACCTTTTGTGGTCTAAAACTTCTTTTTTTTCCTTCATACTGTTGTCTTCTTCTTGAATAACGTGTCCTTCTATAGCCCGATCGCCACCTAGTGGCCAAACTGAAACGCTCTCCAGGAGAAGCAGAACAATGTCTGCAATATTAATGATCTGAACATTTTTGTCTCATTATTTCACTAATACATTTTACACTATGTGAACTGTATCAGATTAATATAAATAAATTCAAATTACATAGAAGATTTTTAATGCATTTATAAACAAACACGTATAAAAGTGTAAACCTTAAATTGAAATTGAAATGAAAGAATCGAAATATATCGGAATCGAATCGAATTGTTTAAATTATATCCGATACCCAGCCCTAATAATAAGTGTTATTATCTGTATTAAAATTAATGTTTTAATAAGTGGACCAATTACTTACCTTTTGGTAACATGGTGACCAATGCTTTACATTTGTCCACAGCTCACTGATAGCCTCATTCCTAGCATGTTTACCGTCGGCTACGGTGGCTGTTCTGGTTCAGTTTGATTGGTCACAAACTGAGACCGCCTTGATAAAAGGCGTCCGGGAACAGTTCCTGGGCCCGGACTGGGATTCGTTTGTCTGCATTCAGACTAAAACTTAGTTTAGCACTATCGGGGGAAATTAACTCTGCTTCACTTTAAGCAGAGCAAAATGTATCCAGTCTGAACACACCCCAAGTATCAGTTAAAAATTATCCTAAAAAAGAAGTAATGTACCAGTGGAAAAGTGGTTTTAGAGGGTTAACATTTCAGCAACTTTTATCTACTTCAGTATTTCAGGAGCATCCGTCTCCTACACCAGATTAGCTAAAGTTCAACCACGGCTTTTGTGTCTGGGAAAGTGCTCACTTCAGTTATGTCCCACGAATGTCTCTCTGACCTTTAAGCTCAGCTGTTTGAAACACAGGTGATTATTTGACTTTATTTGGCCATGAATAGTAATTAGGAGAAAAGCCCCTGCGAGAAGAGGGAGCAGTCAGTTGAAAAGTCATAAAACAGAAGCCTAAAGTCTTGATCCTCTCACGGAGCACATCTGTGACGAGGATTCAAACTCATTTAGCTGCTTAAGCTTTGGGTAATTGTTCATGGTAAATGCAAAGCACAGCCGCCCTGCTTTCCCACACGGAGCCTCTTCGGAAATTTGGTTCATTCTGGTGTGCATGCATAAAGTTACAAGGCGTTAAGTCGGGGCTTCCATTCAATTATCCCTAACTCACACGGCTTGATAGTCATTACTGAAAGATGAAGTCGAGGAAGAGCTTCCTGCTCAGTTTTTGGAGCTTTCTTCCTTCATTGCCATCTCAGCATAAAGTAATCAAATCACATTTTATTTTTCGCTATTTTCCTTTATCTATGTTGCTTTTAAAAGGAAAAAAAACGAATTGTGAATCACACTGAGATGTTTCTGACTGATATAAAGTAGTTATTTCAGTCACGAGAAAACCTGAGACTCACTAATGATCAGAAATACATTTAAACAAACTAAATATTGTCAGACATACATGGAAAAATATATAGAGAGGAACCTTTGTCACTCAAAAATTTGTATTCATTGAATGTTAAAGAAATGCGGACATGTGCCAGTCTCTATTTCTATTTATGTTTTGAGGGAAAGAAATGACGTCTTTGATCTGTGCAGAACTAAAACCAGGATGGATCTAATAGCTAAACTTCTGGGGATGTAATCAAAAATCTGTTTGTGGTTGGATTTCCAGCTCATGCCCATGGATTAGAATGAAATGAAACACTGAATCGATAAGCAAAGCCAGCTTCAAAAAATACAGCTATTTATTCTTTTCAGCTGTAAAATCAATTCCTCTGTGACAAACACGCAAACGTCTAATTTCATTATTTTATTAGAACATTAAAAAAAAAAAAACATATTTTCTGGACTATAGAGCACACCTGTGTTTAAGCCGCATCCGCTCAATAAAAAAAAAAAAAAGAAAGTAAAAAATAAATACAAGCCGTAAAATTAGATATTTACTGCATGTACAGAAGGATTTTGTACATTAATGTACCTGCCGTGTTCAGCGTCTCACCATAGATTCATTGACGCTAAGCTTTCGTGCAGCAGCGCGGTTTTTCTCCTACAAAAGCTCGATGGCCTTCAACTTAAACCATGTATCATACAAAGTTCCTCCCATGGTTTCCATGATTAAGGGGCCAGGATTTGAAAATAATTACCAGTTTGTAATTTGTCTTGCGTGTTTTATCTGCTAAAGAAAAAATAGGGTAAGCTATTCTCATTTGCATAGATTTTTCTTCTATCTTATTTTTTATTCTAATTCTGGTTAGCGCGCCCCTAGCGGTGCAAGTAAAATCCACTTTTGTATAAGCCGAAAGGTTCAAAATCTAGCAAAAAAGTCTAGTCCAGAAAATACGGTAATTATAAATAAAGCATATTAAATACTAAAAATGTCCAAGTTAAAGACCCATTTTGATGAAAATATGTTTTTTTAACATGTTATTGCAGCATTTTTATCATATTGGAGGACATATATTGTCATTTTTGTTGCATCACAACTGTAGCCTGCAGATGTAAGTGGGATGGGTATCATCAATAATTTCCAAATTCCATTTGATTCCGATTTTTTTGATCCTATATTCAATTTGATTTAATTTAATTTTGAGTTTGAACAGGGACAGATTAATAATCTTTAAATGTTTAGAAGATTTTCATATTAATCTGATACAGGTCCCCTTCTGTAACATGTATTAATGAAATTATCATGAGATTGTTAATATCCAACAGTTTTACATGAATTCTCAAACAGAGGAACTCCAACAATTGTTCTGCCTCTCCTGGAGGGCGTTTCAGTTTGGCCACTAGGTGGCGATGGTGCTATAGCATCACATCTTATTCCAG
The DNA here is from genome assembly GCA_003999625.1 of Oryzias javanicus. Lineage (NCBI taxonomy): Eukaryota > Metazoa > Chordata > Actinopteri > Beloniformes > Adrianichthyidae > Oryzias > Oryzias javanicus. Next base: position 28,501,764 of record CM012443.1, read on the forward strand.
AAGAAGAAGAAAATATGAGGAAATAAAACTGGTTAGGTTACTTTAGTGAAAAAAAATCCTTAAAAGAGATTGGAAAATTAAAGTTGTATACAGTAAAGCTGTTCATTTATGTTCATGTACGTTTAGGTCGACTGAGCGTTAGCATTAGCCGTCCTGTAGGAAATCCCATTATTTGGTAGCATCAAGCTAGCGGACTTTTGTAATTATGCGTTTGAACAATCTTTACTTTTGAGGATCGATAACTGATCAATTAAGCTTAGATCGATATACAATCATTTTTATCAACCCAGTCCTAGATGTGAGGGGCTGTAAGCTAGAGGGAGAGAGTGTAACAGATACTGGATTCATATCAACTCCACAAAGGCAAATTTCTAATTAACTCCTGCTCCTCGGCAAAAACTATGTCCATGAAAAAAGTTTTCAAGGACATAGTTTTGTCCTTAGCTTAAAATGTTTCTGTTTTTTTTATGTTGCCTAAAAACAGTATAATCATAATTAAAAGACCAGTGGGAATGCTTTTAGAATAGATCAAAAGATGATCAGACTGGGACTATAAAGCGTATTGCACGCTTCCAGTCTCTCAAGTTTACTTCTGAGTTGTCACAAATGTGCACATTCTTTAAAATAATTTTATGTTCTGTACCTCAAAATTAAATACCACATATAAAAAAAGCGATTTAGGATTTTGGGATATGCATGAGCACAAATGAGATCAAAGATCAGCTTGATAGAGAGTCAGGTTTCTGTCTGCAGTCATGAAACCATCATGGTGAGACGAGTGAGAAAATGCAATCTGAGATGAGGTAATACAGTCCTCCGATCCTGCAGTAGATTGAATAATTCCCAGCCTGTTGTGTGAGTGGAAAGATTCACCCTGCTGCACGGGCGTGCACGGTTCATGCTCGCGATGGGCTCTGAGCAAAGGGGAGAGGTGTGATTGAGGCCACCGCTGCAGGTTAAAAGCTGCTCCTCCGCCTCCAGATGCCGGATCGTAATTTCCGTTTTATCTGCTGGCAGCAGTTTGAACAATAAGTGTCCATTAATATGCTGCTTACATAAATTATGTTGAGGTTAGGAGGCTCCAATGAGATGGTTTGTACCATTTTTCCAACAGGACAGCAGGAATCCATCACAGTGACGGAGCTGGTGAGAATGCTCAGCAGAAGTTAAGAGTTTCAGTTTTCAGCCTTTGAAAGACTCTGTTATGCCTTTTTGACCTTCTCTGACGTGTCCACGCCTGTTAAGAAGTTTTAGTGACTAATGGCGGGTTCACACCGCATGCGAGAATTCCGCGAAATGGAGAGGACACGGAATCCACTCCAGTTCATACCAGGCGTGGATTTTTTCCGCGACGTTCGACAGGCTCTGGTGGTTATTTAGAGCTTCTACAGTTATTTTGATATTTTCCATCTTGACTGCTCTCTGCTTCTCTCCAGTTGATTGTGTTAAGAGTAGGAATGTCCCGATCAGGTCTTTTTGGGCCCGATCCAATTCAGTGTCGTTGGACTTTGTGGATTTGCCAATACCGAGTCCCGATCCGATACTTTTGTAACATATTTAAAACATGAACAAATTTAATAAACAGATTTGTGTTGTCCCTTATTTACATTTCATTAACCTTTTTTATCCTTAAAGACTTAAACACAACACTTCTGTGAAGTAGCTTTAATAGCCAAGTAAAAATAGAGCAAATATAAACAAGGGAAAGAAAAAAAAAACACATTTTCTTGTTCTATAAGTGATAATTAGTCATGTGAGAAAGTTTAGTGACTTTGACTTTAATATCTTTAGAGCTATTGAACATTTATGACCAATTGTGATTCCTGTCCTCATTTACAATTCTTAAAAATAAATTATGACTGAATTTGATGAGTGTTCATGACTAGCTCATATCATTATTGATTTTAATTTATTAGTTTTTTCTTAGTTTGTTTTTTAAGATTATGAGCTTCTTTTTAAACTCCTATAGGACATCACATTTTCGGTTTTATTATCAGAGTGGTTAATTTTCTTAACTTTTATTTCTCGTTCGCATAAATAAAAACAGGCATATCAAAGGACAGCTCGGGTCCTGAGGAGTCAAATCACGGCGCTAGCATGTAGCAGTTAGCAGCTACTGTTTAGTTATCTGTCTGCAGCACGAAAAACTTTACATTAAAAAGAAACAAAACTCTGTCTTTTTCTATTGAAATGCCTTTAGAGGTTGTTGTTTAGAGACAATAACTGTCAGTTTAAAGCGTTTTCAAGAGTTATTGATCCTGGAAGTATGAATCCGTGACCGGCTAGCTAGCTAGCTAACTGTTTACATCAGTCCTCTGCTCGAACTGTTGCCGTTTTCTGCTACGTTTTCCGGGAATAACGTTTTGTGATCTGTCCATGACATGCAGACTTCTAGTGGAGGATTTATCTGAAATAATATGATTGAAATATAAAGCGCTGATGATAAGAATAAATGAAATATCCGATCCTGATCGGACAACGGAGCCCAATTTCGATTGAGTCTTCAACCACGTCATCGGGCCGATCTCCGATCACGTGATCTGATCGGGACATCCCTAGTTTAGACATCCAAAACCATCCTCCCCTATCCCTCTGTGAATATGGGGAACCCCAGCATCTGTCTCCCCCCCAACCCCCCACAGTCGAAGAATGCCCATTACCGATCCACGCTCCTCAAAAACACTTCTAATCATGCTTTCTAAACATTTATTAAAGGATGACCAAACCCTAAATTCACTTTTTTTGGTTGTTGACGTCTATAAATGGGGCTTTAAAAGTGCTGTCCGTTGATCATAGCCACATTTTTGACAAATTGAAATAAAAGTGTTTCATTCTTCAAAATATAGTCTGTGTGCTGCCCCCTACAGGTTAAAATTAGGTAGTACAACTGAATTGTGTGCATGGTCAAGTCATGCAAGTTTAAGAAGTCTGACATCATGATCTGCAGCTCCAGTAAGCCCCACCTGACTGGATGTTCACATTTTAGTGGTGGGTGGAGTCAGCCTCCAACTTCCTGGTTTGGTTACCCTTTAAAGAAAATTAGAGCATTGCTTAACATAAAGTTTTTTTTTGTTTTTTTTTTAATCCAGAAAAATAGACTGCAAACTTTTCACGATAGTCTATCCCTCTGTCTCTGCACCTTTAAAAAAACGTGTGCTTTCTCCTTCATCATTTAATTGTTAGAGGGCGTCTCTATCCAGAATTAGCCAGTTTGATCCTTAGTAAACACCCGCTCTGGATGACAATAATCCTCTGCCATTATCAGGATATTTTCTAGCTGCTTCTAAGTCAGTCGATGCCATTCCTCCATGCAGGCTCTCTGTGAGTTTGTGTGCACATAGCACAGACACTCAGGTGTGTTTATTTCTATCTTTACAGTCTGTTTAAATACAAAAATATGATCACTTTTGTCAATAGCTGCATTTTATTGTGAAAAATCGGTTATATTTTTTAACTTGACCGGATTTTCTCATGTGTATTTGGTTTAACTTACTGCCAGGATTAACACGGATCGCTAGCGTCAAAAATAGACCTGAAGCCAAAATGATTGCTGCACGAGGCAGCCGGGGGGGAGGTCCGCGGCGCTTTGCGTCTGGTGTGAACTACATCATAGCTGAACAAGGGCGTCGAATGGAAGCTGCCTGTTCCGTGCCGCTCCGCAGTGCTTCCGCGTGCAGTGTGAACCAAGCGTAAGAAACTTTATACAGTCCTCTAGGTAGGAGTACTATCGTCTGTACACTACTCCTAAATCTAAGTCTTAGTAAAAAATATGTTGAATGATGGGAAAGCAGTCACATGACAAAAAATGTATTTCCTGTTAATGAGCTGCCAAAGCCCATCTATGAGTGACCTTTTGCAGCTTTTTTCAGGGGTCTATCATTTAAAATGCTGCGCACATTTTGGAAGCAAAGATTACATCTTAACATAAATTATGATGGTTAGTAAAGCACTGAAAGGAGAGGACTTTGTGCTAAAGTCTTTTGTTAGAAATGCACATTAAACAGGGCATAGATATGTAGATCCTCTACATCCAGATCTGTCATTCTAACCTACACACCACATTGAAACTCAACAATACTATCCATCCATTCATTTTAATGGATGGATAGCTGGAACCAACCCAGCTATTGTTGGGCGAAGATGCGGTAACTTTAGGAAATTGCCAGTTTATTGCATGGACACACCTAAGGGCAATTTAGAGACCCAATGAACCTATGGAGCATGTTTTTGGTGTGTGGGAGGAAGCTGGAGATGATGCAAACTCCACACAGAAAGGAATTATCTGAGATTCCAACCAGCCCCAATTGCTTTGAGGCAACAGCGCCACCCTGCTGTCCTCTCTGCAATACCAAGGGATCGAAATAAAGGACAGAAGTCTGAGGGGAACTAGCAACAGGAAGAGAAATCAACAACGGCCCCGATATTTTAGAAATACCCTAATTTTGTATCAGAAAGCATTGGTTACTTTTACTTGGCAACGTTGATCTTTTTACAGCGTTAAAAAAGGAAGAAAACCAAGAAAAACGAAATCACATTCAGCCGAAAGGTTGTTAAAGAGGTGATTAAAACCCCCCACAGTGACTGTGAAAAGGCAAAGCCCCCCCAAGCTGTGGAAGCGTTTGATGAGCTGGAAAAGTACAGCAGTAATGGCCGGCGCTTGTCAGGAAGCTAGCCTCTGTGGATGCATGAGTGGGGTCTGGGGAATCTGTGGGTTCTACATGGAAGAGTATAAGAAGTATCTAAAGCATAAATTAACAATTACTGAGTCACATGACTTCTCTCATATTCTTAAAACACATTTTGTAAGCACTTCCCCTTGTGCTTACTCTGCCACATTCACATGTGTATGAAGGCAGCATTTCTTTATGAACAAGACTGTGTTGATTAATGTTAATATATGCTAAATTCAAAATGCTTTTTTTCTGTTTTGTGCCATGTAAAAAAAAACAACTGCTATGATGTCTTTCAGTCAGGCTTCAGACAGAACCACAGCAGTGAAACGGCTCTGACCAAAGTGACTAACGATACACACCTGAATATCGACATGTCAGTGCTAGTTTTACTGGATCTCAGTGCAGCGTTCAATACAGTCGACCACGCAATGGAAAACTGGAAACTGGGTGAGTCTCACTGGGCCAGTACTAAACTGGTTCAAAACGTACTTAGAAAGCAGGAAATATTTATACTTCACATCTGAGCCAACAGAAATCACATGTGGAGTACCCCAAGGCTCCATCCTGCGACCACTTCTATTTAACATCTACATACTCCCATTGGCCCAGGTTATAAAGAACAACAACATTAGTAACCATAGCTATGCAGATGACACACAGGTATATATTACACTGACACCAGGAGATCGAGGCCCGGTACAGGCTCTTGGTAAATGCATTGAGGATATTAATGACTGCATGTGTCACAACTTACTTCAGTTAAACAAAAAAAAACTGAGGTTATTGTCTTCGGGGCTAAAGAAAAAAGGTTGGATGTCACTACAGAGCTTCAATCTATTCATCTAAAAGCTACCAACCAGGCCAGAAACATGAGTGTAGTGATAGACACAGACCTGAATGTTAATAAACACATTAATGCAGTCACAAAATCAGCCTACTATCATCTCAAAAATATCTCAAAGACTAAAGATATGATGTCTAAGCAGGACCTAGAAAAACAAATGCATGCTTTCATCTTTAGTCGACTTGATTACTGTAACAGTGTTTTTACAGGACTACTACAAAAATCCATCAGGAAACTGCAGCTTATTCAGAACTCTGCTGCTCGGGTTCTCACTAGGACCAAGAAAGTAGACCACATCAGTCCAGTTCTGAGGTCTTTACACTGGTTACCTGTCTGCCAGAGGATAGACTTTAAAGTTCTGTTACTGGTTTATAAAGCTTTGAATGGTTTAGCACCAAATTACATGACTGACCTCCTGACCCAGTATGTACCAGCCAGACCTCTCCGGTCATCTGGATCCAGCTTTTTATCAGTTCCTAGAACTAAACACTGAGAAGCTGCATTCAGCTTCTATGCTCCTCAGATCTGGAACAGACTTCCAGAAAACCTTAGATCAGCTGAAACACTCAGTGGATTTAAATCCAGGTTAAAGACTCACTGGTTCTCAGCTGCATTTGATTAATATGTATTCAAAAGTTTACGTTCACAGAGTTTATTTTCTGCTTGTTTTAAAATTAAGTTATTTTTACTTTCTTTTAATCTTATTCTAATGATCACAAATTTACTATTTCTGTTGAATGTTTCTTCTAATGTTTTATGTAAAGCATTTTGAATTGTCTGTACATGAAATGTGCTATTCCAACAAACTTGCTTTGCCTTGAGCAGATCTATCTTTTAGAGCATATTTGGGCATTTGGTTCACCATTGATCCACACCAGATTTAAACAGTCTGTGTTTTGGACAAGTCAGTTCACCAGGAAGAAAAAGTGTGAAAGCTATAAAAATTTCCTTGGAGCAAAAAGCTGGAGCGAGCCAAAGACAAATACAAAAAAAAGTCTGAAGAAGCCCAAATCTGCTGGAAAATATCTCAGCGTTGATGTACTAAAGGGTGCAGGATTGTTAGAAATGGACGCCTTTCTTATTTTTTTGTTGCTGGTGAGCACTTGTTCTGGGAAAAACTGCCCCCAAATGTGCAGATGTTAGAACTGCACAGTTGTTTATCCCACTTTAGGAGTTTTGCTAAATCTAGAGAGAGCCATGTCTTTAAAATATAAACCTAACAAAGGAATTTAGAAAATCTACCTGTGGTTTCAACCAAAGCAGTGTGAAAGAGGCCATACTTACTGTTATGCTCTTGTTCCTCCTCTACATTCCCCATGACCATGGCCGGGACGCCAAAGGCTGACGCCAACACCCACACACAGATGTTCACCACCTGAAGATAGGACAACAAAGCAGTTACAGTCAATTTTGTCTGCGCCTCTTCCTTGCTGTTGTTATTGAAGAAAGTATTCAGAAATCCCTACGTTGACAATATCCATACATCTCTGCTAAAATGCTGTTGTGTTGTGTCAGTTTTAACCTCTTAATTGCCTGTGATAGATGGAGTCTCACAAGAATAACACATGCAGAGTGACACCACTGTGATGTCAGTATCAGTTAATCTTATAATACCCTCTCTTCCAACACCATGACAGCACATGCAAAGCTTGTTTAAACAGGATCTGACTCTCGCCATGCCCTCAGCCTCAGAGACCAACTCAAGTGGTGTGAAAACTGCGTTTAAACTGATGTTGCTACCAATCTACAGAGACAGACGGATGACTAACTTTTTTCAAGTGGGAACGCTTTCATTTTTACCTTGGCCTTGTGAGGGGTCCTCATGTCCAGAGCCTTCACAGGGTGGCACACGGCCACATACCTGTCCATACTCATCACTGTCAGGGTGAAGGTGCTGGTGAACATGTTGTAGTAGTCGATCGACACCACCGTCTTACACAGAGCGTTCCCAAACGGCCAGAACCCCAGAAACACGTCAGTACCCTGGAACAGGTCACAGAAGTTTTAGACCAGGGGTCCCCAAACTTTTTCTTGTGCGGGTCACATACAGTAAGTGTTTTCTTCTGTGAAGGGGGGCTGGGGTCAGTTTGTGGGCTAACAGAAAAAGTATAACAATCACAGCCTAAACGTAAAGATTTATGGTTTACACAGAAAAAATAATACTAAAACATTTAAAAAACAAGCTTAAAGCTGAAATATCAGCTAAACTTCGATAAAAAAAAAAAAAAAACAAAACCTGAAAAAAACCTAAATTAGCCAAAAAAGCCATCATGGAGCTGAAATATTAACTAAACGCCAAATTAGCCTAAAACACTGGAAATATAAAAAAAATATAAAAAGTGAAAAAAGCCCAAATTAGTTAAAGGAGCTACGATGTAGTTGAAATATTAGCTAAATGCAAAATTAGCCTAAAAAATTGGAAAAATACCTAATTTAGCTAAAACAGCTAGCATAATGCTAAAATATTAGACTAAATCCAAATTAACCCAAAAAAGAGAAAAAAAAGCCTAAATTAGCTAAAGAAGCTACCATGTTGTTGAAATATTAACTAAACTCTAAATTAGCCTAAAACACTGGAAAAATGTCTAATTTAGCCAAAACAGCTAGCATAATGCTAAAATATTAGCTTAAATCCAAATTAGCCCAAAAAAGTGAAAAAAGCCTAAATTAGCTAAAGAAGCTACCATGTAGTTGAAATATTAGCTAAATGCAAAATTAGCCTAAAAAATTGGAAAAATAACAAATTTAGCCAAAACAGCGAGCATAATGCTAAAATATTAGCTTAAATCCAAATTACCCCAAAAAAGTGAAAAAAAGCCTAAATTAGCTAAAGAAGCTACGATGTAGTTGAAATATTAGCTAAACTCAAAATTAGCCTAAAAAATTGGAAAAATAACTAATTTAGCTAAAACGGCTAGCATAATACTAAAATATTAGCCCTAACCCAAATTAGCCCAAAAAAGTGAAAAAAGCCCAAATTAGTTAAAGGAGCTACGATGTAGTTGAAATATTAGCTAAATGCAAAATTAGCCTAAAAAATTGGAAAAATACCTAATTTAGCCAAAACAGCTAGCATAATACTATAATATTAGCTTAAATCCAAATTAGCCCAAAAAAAGAGAAAAAAAGCCTAAATCAGCTAAAGAAGCTACCATGTAGTTGAAATATTAGCTAAACTCAAAATTAGCCTAAAAAATTGGAAAAAATAACTAGTTTAGCCAAAACAGCTAGCATAATGCTAAAATATTATCTTAAATCCAAATTAGCCCAAAAAAGAGAAAAAAAGCCTAAATCAGCTAAAGAAGCTTCCATGTAGTTGAAATATTAGCTAAACTCAAAATTAGCCTAAAAAATTGGAAAAATAACTAATTTAGATAAAACGGCTAGCATAATGCTAAAATATTAGCAATAACCCAAATTAACCCAAAAAGTGAAAAAACCTAAATTAGCTAAAGAAGCTACCATGTTGTTGAAATATTAGCTAAATGCAAAATTAGCCTAAAAAAATGGAAAAAATAACTAATTTAGCCAAAACAGCTAGCATAATGCTAAAATATTTGCCTAAATCCAAATTAGCCCAAAAAAGAGAAAAAAAGCCTAAATCAGCTAAAGAAGCTACGATGTAGTTGAAATATTAGCTAAACTCAAAATTAGCCTAAAAAATTGGAAAAATAACTAATTTAGATAAAATGGCTAGCATAATGCTAAAATATTAGCCCTAATTATATTAGCCCTACCCAAATTAGCCCAAAAAAGAGAAAAAAAAGCCTAAATTAGCTAAAGAAGCTACCATGTTGTTGAAATATTAGCTAAATGCAGCAATGCAATGCAATTTAGCCAAAACTGTTTGGGTGGCCGGGCCAAATGTGGAGGAGGGCCGGATCTGGCCCGCGGGCCGTAGTTTGGGGATTCCTGCTTTAGACAATAGTATTTCACATTCCATAATACACCATTTATACTGTTTTGGGTTTGACACAAAAGAAAATACCATTCAGTTAATATTCAAGAAAATTAGCCCATCCTCAGATCTGTCAGTGATTCATGTCACAATATCTGTAATTTGGGTTTCAACTTAGCCTTTCCCCAGACATGATGTTTTCTTTTCATTTTGTGACACAATAGAACAAAATTGGACTGTGCAAAATGACCATTTTTCCTAAAACCCCAACAGCAAAAGTCAACAAGAATGTTTTGATTTTCTGGTTGTACATCTCAGACAATACCGTATATTCCCCTATAGGTAGGGTCTTGTAGAGGACAGATCACATTTTTGCTATATTAGATTTTAAGGACGGTTTTTCTTATTTGCAACAAGACCATGGGGCACGCTTAAAAAATAAAATAAAATAAAAACAAGGCAGTGGTTATCTGATTCAAAGACTTTACAGCCGAGGAAGAATTGTGGTGGGAAACTGCAGTCCTCAAAGACCTTTAAAGTTTACCCGTCATTGAATTTCATCTAAAAGCCAATAATGTCAGAAACAAACATAAATGGTCAAGAAATCCACTTTATTATTGTTAAATTGTGATGCTTAAATATCATGTTTCAAAGGGTGCATTTTTTAATCAAAATGTCAACAAGCAGTTTTGGCTTTGAGTTCGTGGAAGTGGTGAAAACAGTTCTAAAAGCTGTAACTTCCGAGTTGAAGCACACTCATAAAAGATGTCATTAGACCCAGAAAGATCACCAAGTTACTGTTAAGTGACTTTTATTTAAAAAAAGCAAGTTTTCACTGTAAATAGGCGTAACTTTACGTGGTTATAAAGCCTTCTCTTTGCCTCTGTGACTACATCAATCTGTTTTTGAGCAGGCCAAATGCATTCGTGAATCTGAAGACTTCACATTTCAATTATTATTTGTTTTCTTCTAAATAAACGTGCTATATTTTTTATGGAGACACTGTTTTTGTTACACATTTTTCTGAATTAACTTTCATGTTATGCCTCAGATTCCCTTGACATCAAGAAGGGGTGTAATATAATTTGGGGGCTCGTCCGGGAATTCTTCTTTCACTTTTACTTTTAAGTGGCACCCCTTACAAATAAATTGAAATTTGTCCTGTTATTATTTTTTTTTTTTTACCCTTATGTTATCCTAGATATTTTAATGTTGGTTTTGTTTTCTTGGATGATTTTTGATTTTTACTGCTGTCCACGGCAGACGTAAAATCCTGTCCACATTTGTCGAGGGATAGTATTTCAATGTAAGCACACAGGATAACACAAGAATCAACCGTTTTTAGTTCAATCATACTCTGTTAAGATAAATATAAATAAAGTCTTAAAATATGATAATAAATAGGTTGATGTGTTGACTTTAATGTAATTTTAGTACTTTGTATGGTGATTTTGTGTGTATCTGTTGTACTTTTGTTCACCATTTAAAACAATTTTTCATCGCAGGTCATAAATTTAGTTTTCAATCTAATACTTAGAAAAAAAAACTTTTTTTTACAACCGTCTGATGTAACAGTGATGTGCCATGAATCCCTTGTTGCTTTGATTTTACAGCAAAAAAAAGGAAAATTGGAAATGTCTATGTCAAGTAATCAAAACAAAAATCTAACTAACAGCAGAAATAAAAATCTATACAGAAATTTCAATTTAAATTATAATCATTTAGACACATTAACTCTTATGCATGCAGAATATGACACGTGAGACTATTAAATATTACGTTTGTCAAAATAAGTTTCATTAATTGTTTTTAAGGGAGGAAGCGATCTTACAGAATCCTTTCCCTGTTTCAATATGAAACTAATAGATGAAGATCAATCAATGAAAGAGCGAAACTTCAACCTGTTAGAACTGATAAATTGGTACCTGGAAAGGTAGAGTGGCCAGGAACAAAGAGTCAGCCAGAGCCAGGTTAAAGATGTAAATGTTTGTGGCGGTTTTCATCTTCGTGTATCTGTGAAAACAGGGAAAAAAAAAACAGAAAGTTCAGACAAAATCAAAGACTTTATACTGTATTCTAGCCCAGAGGTCTGCAACCTGCGGCTCCAGAGCCACATGTGGCTCTTTTATCTCTCCATCGTGGCTCTCTGGCTGAAGAAAAATAAAATAATAATAAATTTAAAAATAAATATATAAATAAATAAATAAATGAATGGAGATAAGCTATTATTTGAGCAACAAACTAACGTTTTTGGCTATTGTGTTTTCTATTGGGGTTTTTAGGCTAATTTAGAGTTTTAGCTTCCATTTTGGCAACATGCTAACGTTTTAAACTAAGTTAGTTTACTGAGGAATTCTGTGCTAATTTGGAGTTTAGCTAATATTTTAGTAAAACTGATGTTTTTAGCTAATTTGTTATTTACAGACATTTTTGTTTCGATAATTTTGAATTTAGCTTCTATTTTAGCAACATGCTAACATTTTTGACAAAGTTAGTTTACTGAGGAATTTTAGGCTGTTTTGCAGTTCAGCTAGTAATTAAGCAAGCTAGCTTATATGAGCAGATTTGGCCTCTAAATAGTTTTTATGCTAATTTGGAGTTTAGCTAATATTTTAGAAGTATGCTAACATTTTTAGCAAATTTGTCATCTGCTTGGGGTTTTAGGCTAATTTTGAGTTTAGCATTTATTTCAACAATGCTGAAATTTTTGGCTGATTTAATTTACAGAGAAATGTTATGCTAATTTAAAGTTCTGCACATAATTAAGCAACGAGCTAGCTTTTTGCTAATAAAGTGAAAAAAGTAAAAAAAAAAAAATCCTATTTTGACAGACGCTAGTTTCTTTTATATATTTATATTTTTTTGCTTTTGTTTGTGCCAAAAAATAGACATTATTCACATTTATGTAAAAAAAAAAAAAAAGAAAGTTATGAATGCAAATTTCTCAAAGGCTAACGTGAGTCAGTGTGGCTCCTTCTAGGTTTTGATCACTAGAAAACGAGCCCAAATGGCTCTTTAACTGTTAAAGGTTGCCGACCTCTGTTCTAGCCTCAAAAGCCACTTCAGTCTGCAAGACAAACACACACTATCACCTCACTGAGAACGCTGCAGATGTTTTTGGTTTTCTGGGCAAAATTCTGCCTCAAAACAACAGAATTTGAATGAAAATGGCAAGTTTTGCTAGAAAAAAAAGAGAAGAATTATTACTGCAGCATAATTATAATTTTTTTTTATTTTAATTAATTAGGATTCAATCTTTAATTATAAGATTTAAAAAAATGACGATAAATCCGTTGGTTGCTTTGAGCTAGAAACACTTTACAGTTGATCTCTAATGTAAGCAATACTGACACTAATTATGACAATTATTCCTCGTTTGCTTCGCATATCTGTGATGCAAATCTTAAACGAATCTGAGAGGATAAAGGAATTTGGCAGTAAAGCTCCGCCTTAACGATGATGGATAGCGCCAACTGTTTCTACTTACTGGCTTTTGACGTTACGGCGACAGAAACTCCACTTCATGTTTCTGCAGATTTATCGATAAAACTTCACCGCTAAATCTGTCTTGATGTTGTGACGCACTAATCATTTTGATTGGTTAAAAAATAAAATCTAAATATAATTTCCAGCCTCTTCGGCGAAGCGACCTTTCAGAATTACATTATCATAATGACACACTCGCAGGCTGAAACAACTCGGCGACACGTCTCTGTGTTTGACTCATAAATCTTGATATGACACTGGCTTCATTTAAAATTCACAAAAGTGCATTAAGGTGACACAAACCGAGTCTGTCCCCATAACATAGAGACCCTCACCTTCACACTTCAAACTCCACTCTTCTCTGATCTACATTTAAAAAGGGCAAAACATTTTCTTAAATCCGTTTTTTTTTTTTAATTCTATTCCTCAGACAAATTTAAAGTACCTAAATATATATATTGAGTAATCGGATTATATGAAAAAAGCTTCTTACAGCCTTTATCTGATTTTTGCTTGTTGTGGGAATGCATTCAATGCATTCACACAATTGTTTTTCACCTATTTACGTTTTCTTCCGTACGTTTTTGGACACGTAAAAACTCAAGCACGCTTTACGCAATTTCAGCAATCTTGGTATCAAAATGTTCGGCTCGTTGAGGACATTACTGCTTGTATTTTTGGTTTTCGCAAATTTTACGGTTTTTGCAATTTTGCGCAATTTATGCTAATTTTTAGCCCTATGTTAAGTCTATGGGAAAATTTTTCAAATCGTTATAAAAAACTTTCTGCACTTATGCTTTTTCAGCTAATTTGGCACCTTTTGAGGTTTTTTGGGGCTAATTTGGAGGTAAGCTAACATATTAGCAACGTGTTAGCATTTTCGGCTAATTTGGCAACCTTTTAGGTTTTTTGGTGCTAATTCGGGGTTAAGCTAATATATTAGCAAGGTGTTAGCTTTTTTCGCTAATTTGGCAACTTTTCAGGTTTTTTGGGCTAATTTGCAGTCAAGCTAACACATTAGCAAGATGTTAGCATTTTTGGCTAATTTGGCAACTTTTTAGGTTTTTTGGTGCTAATTCAGGGTTAAGCTAATACATTAGCAACGTGTTAGCTTTTTTGGCTAATTTGGCAACTTTTCAGGTTTTTTTGGGCTAATTTGCAGTCAAACTAACACATTAGCAACGTGTTAGCTTTTTTGGCAAAATTGGCAACTTTTGAGGGGTTTTTTGGGCTAATTCAGAGTTAAGCTAACATATTAGCAATGTGTTAGCTTTTTTGGCTAATTTGGCAACTTTTTAGGTTTTTGTGCTGATTTTAAGCAAAAATCTTCAGCATTTTCAGCAATCACATTCCGCAAAATGCATTCACACATGCATTATCGGAGGTAATGCACTTTTCTAGTTTAATTTAATTTTCCTTCAAAAGACTCCGCTTTATCCTTATGCTTTTATCTTCAATAATCAACAACTTCTATTCATCTAAATGTTTTAAAACTATTAAAATGAAATACAGCCTCACTGACTTTTAATTAAGGATTAACGGTTTAGCAAGGTGAATGTTTAACAACAGCTTATGAGCCGTCTACAATTATCTGCTTCATTTTGTTCTCGATCTCCATTGTTGGTGTCACACATAGCAAAACGGTCATGAATCCATCATAGCATATTATATGTAGGGACAAAGCTTGAGTTTGTCCTGACCTAAGCAATTATATGAGTCCATGAAACTTCATGCGAAGTAAATGCCAGTGAAGTGTCTGAATTCAAAGCGTTTCTGCTTATAAACCTTTAGAACTTCTTCATTTTATCAGCATCTGTCCTTCCTTTTGTCACTAACAAGTACATGTTTTCATCCACATTCTCTATATTTATATGGAGCTAAAGTAAGTAAGTAAATTTTATTTATAGAGCACCTTTCACAGATAAAATCACAAAGTGCTTTACAGAGTAAAACAATGACAAAAAATTAAAACAGATTAAAACAGTAAATAAAACAGTACAGCACAATTAACTAAAAGCTCTTTTAAAAAGCAAAGTCTTTAGCTGCTTCTTAAAAACATTATCAATCAGGTGGAGTGACAAGGGCAGGGCGTTCTACAGTCTTGGGGCTACTGCTTGGAAAGCAAGGTCACCACGAGTTTTGTAACGAGTCTTCGGGACTCTGAGAAGGTTCAAAGCTGAGGACCGAAGAGAGCGGCTAGCAACATATGGTGCAATTAGCTGGGAAATATAATCGGGGGGCCTGTCCATTAAGAGCTCTAAAAGTCAAAATTAAAATTTCAAAATCAGTGTAAAAAAGATAAAACAGGTGAAATATGAGCTCTTCTGTTGCATCCAGTTAAAAGTCTAGCAGCTGCATTTTGCACCAGCTGAAGGCGATGTACTGTAGACTGATTAAAACAAGTAAAAAGGGAATTACAATAGTCTAAACGAGATGAAATAAAAGCATGGACCACAGTCTCCAGGTCGGCCTTATTTACCATTTTTCTCAACTTAGAGATGTTCCTCAAGTGATAAAAACAGTTTTTGACCAAATTTTTAGAATGATTATTGAAGGACATGGATTGGTCAAACATTACACCGAGGTTTCTGAGGGTAGATTTGCAGGTGGAGCCGAGGGAGCCGAAGTGATGTTTAATGGAGGTGGCTTGATGCTCTGGGGCAATATAATCAGGGTTTCTGTTTTGTTTTCGTTTAGTTGAAGGTAATTGAGACTTAGCCAGTCTTTGATGTATGAGAGGCAAAGTAATAAATCATCTAACTTGTGAAACTCAGACTCACTGAAAGAGCAGTACAGTTGGAGGTCATCAGCGTATAAATGGTAAGACACATTTTTAAAAAGTACTAATGATTTGAAACCGAAATAAAATATTTTGAAAAATATATTAATGTTTGGCTGAAAAAAAATAGGTTTCAAAACTCAAAATTTCCTTTTTTTTTTTGGTTTCAAATCTTTTTTTTTTCACTTTCGAATCTCAAAGTTTCAGTTTCAAAACTTTTGATCTCGTTGTGGCGCGTTAGGGCGGGGCTAACACGTGGACCAATCGAAATCGATGAGGGTGGTAACTTCAGTTCCGAAACTGAAAAAAATTTTTTGAAATTGAAAGTTTAAGTTTTTTCAGCCAAACATTCATATTTTTTTCAAAAATATTTTATTTCGGTTTCAAATAATATTGGCCCTGATTTAGCTCCATATATTTTCACCTTATATAAAATCAGTTGCATTCCTCTTTCGAACCTCTTTTCTATTTTCTTTATGAGTACGTTTCAGCTGCTTAATCACCCCCACAACTCCTCACTTCTCCCTCCGTCTCACCTCCTCCTTTCCTCGGGTTGCAGCTTTTTCCTTTTCATTGCCTTTACTGCCTCAACTAAATCCTGCTGTCTCCTCTATTCCCCTTTATCTACACTCTCTCAAGACCTGCAGGCACACCAAAAATCTTCAGAGAGAATTTTTCTGCATCAGGTTCTGCGTCTGCTTATCCCGACCTTTAATGTATGTAATATTTTATTCTCTGGATCATCATCTCCCCTCTTCCTGCTTCTCTTGCCTTCTGGCATTTTTCACTTCCTGGCTCAAAAAAATGTTTTTTTTTTTTAAATTGAAATATAGTTCTTCAGTTCAGCCCGCATTCCCTGTGCAATCTCAGTTCCCCTTCACTCCGTCTTTCACCCTGGCTGTTATCAGTAACTGCATAATTACATTTTATTTCACAGCTCAAGACAAATAGCAGCTGTGGCGACTGTAAGCAACATGAGAAACCTGTAGCAGCGGGGACGGGGGAATATCTCCCGTACAACACAAGACAAACCTGTGTTAAAAACACAAGCAGTAGAAAAAAACTCCCACTTTAATGGTTGTATTTTGATCATATCTGTTTGCTGCACAGATGCTGCTAATATAAGGATTGTTGATTCTTTGATAAATGAAGCAAATGAAGAATTATTAAATATTTCTGAGTGGTTTAAGTTAAATCAACTTTCTTTAAATGTACAAAAGACAAATTACATGATTTTTAGTAATAAAATGAATGCATTTATTTTAGATAAAAATAAATATAATAAAAAAGAAAACAAAATCTAAGTAAACAAAATAAATTCTTGGTGAACCGTTGATCAAAAGTTAACTTGGAAAAATCATACTCAAAATATTGGTAAAAAAGTTAGGAAATCAGTTGGTATTTTGAACAAAATTTGCTCCTCCATACATACACCTTCCATGATGAAGCTGTACTACACTTTAATTTATCCACATTTTATCTACTGTAATCTAATTTGGGGCAATACATGTACAGTATATCTAAATAAGCTATTATTATTACAAAAAAGATTCTTGCGAATCATTAGTTATTCAAATAGATTATCTCCTTCAATTCCTTTATTCAAAAAATTTAAAATATTAACAATATTTAATATTAATACATATTTCTTTGTCTTTATGTTTAAGGATCGGTCAAAGGTTTTACCTACATCGTTTGCTGATTTTTTTATGTTTTCGTCCGATGTTCATGTATATCCAACGAGACGCTGTGATGATTTCCATCTTCCTTTTTGTAGAACGACCGTTAATCAAAATACTATAAAGTACAGAGGGCCAAAACTTCGGAATAATTCAAACTGTACTCTAAGATCTATTTCTTTGTTAGATACATTTTAAAAAACAATTAAAAATAAGCTTACTTTTATAATATTTTTTTGCTTGACATTTCTGTTTCTGTTGCATGATTATGTTTTGGGGGAGCTGGTTTTATAAGACCTGTGTAGGTCTTCTCATTCTCTCCTGCACGAATGTATTTCAGTTCTATTTGTCATTGTAATCCATGTGATTGCATTGTATTGTATGTGCAAATAAAGAAAAGAAAAGAAAAAGAAAGGATTCACACCCTGAATATTTGTTTGTAGCTGAGCTTAGTGATAAGTAAACTCAAAAGCAAAATCAAATTTAAAGAATCAAACTATCTTTATTTAAGGTAAACCAACTAAAAGTTACCAAAAGAAAAAATAAGTAAATTCAAGTTGTTGAATTTGCTGATTGTAGAGGTGAAACATGGTAACCGGCTGAAATAAACCACGACATTACTATATTCAGTGGAACGTTGGAGTTTATATTTTTATCACAAACTCCAAGAATTTACTCAAATATCTCGTTGTGCATTCCTGTGCAGTCAAGTCACAGAAAGTGAGTGACCCTGATTAGAGCAAAATACATAAACAATGAAAAATATAATCTAAAACAGAGATCGGCAACCTTTTAGAGTAAAAGAGCCATTTGGGCTCATTTTCCACTGATCCAAACCTAGAACGAGCTGCAATGACTTACGTTAGCCTTTAAGAAATTTGGATTTACATTTATAACCTTCTTTTTGCTTTTTTTAAAAAATAAATGTGATTTATGTCTATTTTTGGCACGAACAAAAGTAATAAAATGTATAAAAAGAAACTAGAATTTTTTCATGCTTTTAACTTTGGTAGCAAAAAAGCAAACTCGTTGCTTAATTACTATCTAAACTTCAAATTAGCATAACATTTCTCTGTAAATTAAATCAGCCAAAAATTTTAGCATGTTACTAAAATAAAAGCTAAACTCAAAATTAGCCTAAAACCCCAAGTAGAAATCAAATTTGCTAAAAATGTTAGCATATTGCTAAAATATTAGCTTAACTCCAAATTAGCATACTAAACTAATTTGAGCTCAAACAAAAGCTAGCTTGTTGCTTAATTACTAGTTTAACTCCAAAATAGCCTAAAATTCCTCAGAAAACTAACTTAGTCAGTAGATAAATTAGCAGAAAACATTAGCATTTTACTAAAATATTAGCTAAACTCCATTGGCCGTTGGTGAGAGGGTGACGGGGCATTGCTGTGAGCGATCAGGAGATGTCCTGTCAAGGCCCTACTCACCAATTTTAACCGCACCTTGTAGTACACACACCTCTAACACCTCAAAATATACACTCTAACAAACAAACACGCATGCATCACACAAGGAAGGTGGGACTTTCGACCCTCTGTCCCCTACCCCATCCCCGGCGGGGGGGGATGGAAGCCCTCGGCCTAGTGGGTCTTGTCTCCTGGGTGCCGGTCTCCTGGGCTCTGTGACCTCCTTGCCACGCTGGGAGAGGGATCCCCAAGATCTAACAGGGGATCAAACTACATCGGAGCCGTGGGGTGTCCAGGTCTCGGTGGTTCGGGTTCCTGTCCCGGCTCTCGAGAAATGGGCCTCTCCGGGATTCCATCAGTGGGTGTGCCTGGCCAGGCCTTGTTAACATCATTCCTCTGGGACCCTCGTTCCTCTTGGGTGTCTCTCTGCTTGGCGGGGGTGGGCGGCCCCTTCCCGGCTCGCCCCCGGACCTCCCGCGGCGGGCGCAGGCGGACGTCTTGAGCATAGAAGCGGGTCATCCTGGGGGAGCTCTGGCTCGTGCCTGGGGTGGGGCGGGGGGATGCTCGGCGCTGCTGGGTGGTGGTGTGCTGCTCCTCTGGGTTGGGGGGCTCTCCGGGTGTGGGCCTTGTGTTGGCCTCTGGGCGTGGGGGGGGATTGCTGCTCTGGCTGGGCGGGGGTCCGCGCTCTCTGTGCTCCCGTGCCTTCCGGCTCTCGGGCGTGGGGGCCTCTGCGGCGGTCCCGCGTGCCCTGGTCTGGGTGCCTGGCGGGATTCTGCGGCTGACTGGTTCTCTCCATGGCTCCTGGCGGGTGTTGGGGGCCCGTGCTGCTGCTGCCGCCCCGGTGGGGGGCCTGGGCGTGGGGGTGGCCGGGCTCTCTCTCCTTCTATACATTCCATCAACATTCACATCAGCAAAACATAAACACTCACCTGAGCACAGGTGTCAGCTCACCTCGCACTAACAGAATGTGTGATGGAATGAAAGGCTTTATTTGTGTCAGCTTCTATGATTGTGTGTGAGCTGTAGTGGTATTGTGTACATTTTTGACAACTTTAAAGGTAAAGATTATTCTAGCCAAAAGGTATGTGTGTAACTGAGTGTGTGTGTAGACAGGCCCCGCCCATTCCAGATTGTTATTTAGACCTGGTTGTTATAGGATGTTGCTACTCTGTTAACTTCTTTGTTCTCTTAACCCCACTCTTTTACCCCCCCCCCTTGTTTCCGTCCGGTCCAACAAAAAAAAGAAAAAGATACAACATAATTAAAATAAAGTTTAGCATGAAATACAACAGAGGTTTATTAAGTATAAACCCCTGTTGGGACAATAAAATCTGTCCAACGCAAGAGGCTCTCAGCCCGTATCTGCTTGCCCAGCTGTTGGACAGGACAAGTTAAAAAAAAAAAATATTAGCTAAACTCCAAATTAGCAAATAATTCTTTAGTAAGCTAAATTAGTCAAAAACGTTAGCATGTTGCCAAAATGGAAGCTAAAACTTTAAATGATCCTAAAAACCCTACTAGAAAACAAATTAGACAAAAATGTTAGTATCCAATTTTTTGAAAATGACTATAATTTTTTTTTTTTTCAGTCAAAGAGCCACTTTGGAGAGATAAAAGAGCCACATGTGGCTCTGGAGTCGCACGTTGCAGACCTCTGATCTAAAGCTTCCAAAAGAGAGTAAAAAGAGTAGATTTTAGTAAAGATTCAGCTGTCTTACCAAAGCATATTCAAAAGACGAGTTTGTCAATTTGAAACATTAAGAGCCACAAGAACATCTCTCATTTTCTTTTTGCAACCAAGTAAACATTTTAATATTGCATGCCAACATTTCAATCTTTTCTGGAATTTGTTCATGCCTTGGATAACACGTCACATCGCAAACATTTGTTTGATCATCTTAGTGAGGAAAAAATTACATTTCCAGACACGAGGATGCATGTAGCAGCAAAAATTAAACATTCTTGAAATGGGAACACTGATTATGTCAACTGACAGTTTCAAGACCGTCTATCAGCTTTAAGAATATGCTGAACCAAATACAAACTGTACAGAAGTTAATATTAGGCTGACAGGTGTCATTGCAGAATCTATAGGAACATGTTTTCTTAATTAAAATTAAATATAACATCTTGTTACAATGTCTAAAATAATCCTGCAAAAACCACGGCATTTGTTTTCCTTCAAGCTGCTTTTTTTTTTTACACAAAATAACTTGATTTGCATCAGCTGTAAATGGAGCGTTGGATAGAAGTTTCTTAAACACAACAATTGCAATATTCCTGTTGCTACAGTTTATGTAAACATCTTACTCACTTTAAGACGATTACACTCTTAGCCCGGACTAGTTGAGTTTACTAAAACAGTGCGTTGAAACAGATTGCCTTAAATTTCTTAAGTTTTTACATAGATCCAAAACTAGACAAGTTTAGTTCAATTAACTTAAAACAGTACGTTAATACATTTGTCAAAAGGAAATGATGCTAGTAAAGTTTACTTAATGAAATATGTAGTCATAACTTATAATCATAAGTACATTATGTTTTCAAAAAGTAACATTACTCAGGTGGGAATTGAACCCTGGGTTCCTGCATGCTAGTCCTGTACCTAACCAAGTAAGCTATCCTTGTACTGATATTCAATCACTTGCATTGATTAATTATGTGCTTCTTCACTTTTAGTGGCAAAGTCCTTACAAACTCAGACTATTTTGATACATTAAAAAACCTGTACAAAACTTTTTAAAACAGAGTGCAGAGAATGTCCTATGAAAACAGAAATGATTTGGACAATGATGATGGATGATAGTTGGGAATGGTTTGGTCACTACAACAAAATTTTCTTAAAATCCCAAAGGAGAAAACATGTTTACATTTTGATCATCAAGAAAAACAAAAAAACAATGCTTACTTATAGCCCATTTTTGGCTAACAACCAGCGCTTTCAAACTCTGGGGAAAAAATAGGATTTAATAGCAACTTTTATGAACAATAAATAAATCAAATTTTACTATGAGAAACTCAGCTTAAAGCAAATTCTGATGCTGATGAAAAAATTGTAAGGAGGAGGACCAAGACGTTGCTAATTAATAAAGGGCAGAATTAGAGCCAGTTTCCATCAAACACAGTTTTGATATAAGCTCCGCCCACTCTTGCAGGAACTAAAGAACAGTAGTGATCTCGACATAGTATAATTAGTAACACTTAAAACTAATATTTAATGTGTCAAACAACAAATTTATTTAAGTAATGACACAAAACTAAAAATTATAATGAATGATTACTCAAAATTGTTATTACAGCTAAAGTCAGGGTTTACAGTGTAGGTTATTTAGTCAAAATGGGATTTTTCTTGATCATAAATTAACATATTTTTGTGTAAAAATTTGATTTTTTTTTTCTTTTTCCCAAATGTGTTGTTGATTTATTATTTATAGCCACGTATCTACTTTTATGCATTTAAAATAATATTCTCATATAAGGATTTTCAAAGTAAATACATTTATTCAGTGTTATTTTTAAGGGCATATACTACATGTGCAGATTTGGCCTGTGGGGGTAATTACATCTGACCCTCCAGATCATTTTATATTTTTATTTTTATTATTATGATCAGCCCAATGTTATCTTACCAACATATTGAAGCAAATTCTGACATAACAGGATAAAATAGCTAAAAGGAAAAACAAAGTAAGGACAAAACCCACACAGGAAATAGTATCCCACAATTCCTTGCACTACCAGATCTGACAGCAGGCCCAATGTGTCTGCGACCATCATTACAAAATTAACCACAGATGGTGTCATGAAATGGGTGGTACCCAAAAATGGAGTTAGAAATGTCTTACTTCCAGGTAGGAAAAGGAGCTCGTGAAAATAATTATGTCATTGAAAAATCGTTCTTTAGTGTGTCAAAGCTGATATATTTTCATATATACGGGTATAGTTTACTTTGAAAGGCCCTTTACGACAAATGCAAGGCCAGAAGATGGTCAAATCAAAATAAAAGCTTAGAAGGAATGAAGAAAAAAACTTCTGATCATGTGACAGGATATTTTGTTACATTGCATCACAGGTTTGCTCATCATCATCATCCTCAACCTTCATCGAACCCCTTCTTCTCTCTTCTTCCAAGTTGAACTCCAGAAGAGTTCTCCACTCAAGTTCTCCCTCTGTTTCTTCTCTATTAACAGATGAAGGACGGAAGAAGGATGAAAGGATTCTGCCTGATGACTCTTTAATCTGCCAAGCTGTTAGGCTTCAAATATTAATATCTCTTTAAATTATTTACACTCTGCTGATCTGCACAGTGTCAACTTAAATGAGCCGTCATATGCCAGCATACATTTGGCTGTTGACTCTGAGAGCTGGTGTTGCGGTGAAGCGTCCCGCTTTACTTCGCATCAAACGGAGGAGTGACGGGAATGAACTTTGATGAAAGTGAAGGCCTTTGTGTTGCTTCTTTGAGCCTCACAGCAACTTCCAGTTAAAACAAGCAAGTCAGCTTCCAGCTTGGAAATGGTGATTAAATTATTCAGCTCACGATTAAGCTGCTGTTAAAACAGAGCACTTATTTAGGTCAAGACTGATTAAAATGAATAATTTAAAGTAGAGTAATTGCACTGACAGATTTCTTCTTAAGCAGCTATTTATGTATGACACTGTCCAAAACCTTATGGGATGAAAACTGGGTTTCAACTTAGCATGTTATGAGGTCTCACAGCAGGAAGTCAAACTTTAAGAGTTTGACTTTTTTGCACTTTTATTTGGACTCTGTCATCTTTATCCTTGAAAATCTGGGTTTCATTAAAAAGGATGCCAAGTCTTTTAATGGAAATAAAAGTTTTCCGCTTAGAGAAAAGTAAAGTTTTATTTCAAACAAACTATATGAGAGATGAAATATTTGTTGAAACCAGAAGTTTACACCAAATAAAAACACGCATATGATTTTTTTCCTCACTGTCAGGCATGAAATTAAAATCAACTTTTTCTGTTTTAGGTCAATTACTATTAACAAAATTATTTGTATTTGCTAAATATCAGAATAATGAAACTATGTTTTTTTAGACAGTTTTTTTATGACTTACTAAGATCACTATGCCTTTAAGAAATGTAGGAAATCCCAGATGATGATGCCATCTCTTTGGAAGCTTCTGATAGGTTTATTGACAGCAATTAAGTTAATTAGAAACACACCTGTGGATATATATTAGGGCGAATTTGAAACACGCTTTTCATGAGAAAATCTAAAGAAATCAGTCAAGATATTAGAAAGACAATTGTGGATTTGCATGAGTCTGGTTCGTCCTTTCCAGGTGCCTGAAGGTGCCACGTTCATCTGTTCAGACAATTGTACGCAAGTATAAACATCATGGGAACGTCCAGCTATTGTATCGCTCAGGAAGGAAACAGGTTCTGTGTCCCAGAGATGAACGTACTTTGGTCCGATACGTCCAGAACAACCCAAGGACAAAGACAAAAGATGCTTTAAAGCTGCTGGCTGAAGATAGTAAGAAACGAGTACTGTAGCCATTACTCCAAAAGAAACATATAAAAGCCAGATTAAAGTTTGCCAATGTACACAAAGATAAAGACTTTAATTTTTGGAAACATGTCTAAAATTGAATTGTTTGGCCACAATGACCATCGTTGACCAGCCTGCAAGCCTCAGAACACCATCCCAACTGTAAAACATGGGGGTGGCAGCATCATGATGTTGGGCTGTTTTGCAGCTGGAGGGACACAAGATCCTGAGGAAAGAACGGAACGTGGAAATATTGAAGCAACATCTGAAGATATCAGCCAGAAAGTTGAAGTTGGGGCGCAAATGGATCAATGGACAATGACCCAAAGCATACCGCCAAACTGGTTACAAAGTGGCTTAAGGATAACAAAGTCAATGTCTTGGAGTGGCCATCACAGAGCCCAGATCTAAATCCTGTTGAACATTTACGGTCAGAGCTGAAAAGGCGAGTACATTCAAGGCGACCTGCAAATTTGGCTCAGTTACACCTGTCCTGTCAGGTGGAATAGGCCAAAATTCCTACCAAGCTTCTGGAAGGATATCCGAGACGTTTGACCCAAATACTGCAGTTTAAAGGCAATAGTACCAAATACTGATGAAATGTATATAAACTTTTGACTTTGGTAAAAGTAATAAAAACTTGTCTAGAAAAAACCCTAGTCTCAATATTCTGACATTTGGCAAATAAAAATAATTAATTGTAATTGTAATTGACCTAAAACATGAAAAGTGTATTTTTATTTCATGTCTGATGATGAGAAAAAAAAACATACGTGTGTTTTTATGCGGTGTATGTAAACTTCTGGTTTCAACTGTAGCTGTTCGATGTGTTCCTGCAACTGTTTATGTCTCATCCAATCTGACAAATTTCACAAATTTAGAGATTTAATCCCGCCATATCTGTGAGAACACCGACCAGATGCAGAAAAGTCAGTTTCCACAAAAACCCTTTAATAATCCAGATGAGAGGCGAGCTCGCCACACGGGAAACACCAGTGACACTATGAGAGCTTCCTAAATACCAGACACACAAACAACTAATTGAAAACAGCTGCATCAAATCAGCAGCTCGCACCAACACACGGCCGAACCCGCAACCATGTCTGGCCAAAGTGGAGACAACAGCAGAGCTGAGAAACTGGCCTCTAAATGACCCTCGCACGCACCTCTGAGTCAGAAGGTTTGGCCTTCGTACGTCAATGGTGCTGACACAAGATTTCAAGTGTCCTCTTGTTCCCAAATTAATTTTTAAATGCCGCTTCCCCTTCCTGCACTCACAATGGAGGAGTGCTCCTGAAGACAAGAGTGTTTTTCAGAAAACAAATAGTCAATATAAAACCAATCTTCACTAGTAAAATTCATTATTGAGTCATCAAAACCATCAGATATTGTTTTTATTTAAAAATTAAAGGCAACAACAGCTACTTTGTTTATTTTACTGTTACAATACAACATTTTATAAACCCTTTAACACCAAACCTTTTGTTTGTTTTACGCTAGCTTAACTTTACAATGAGTTTTGTTGACCTTTGACCTTGGGAAATGGTGAATTTAAAAAAAAAAAAAAGAAGTTTTAGTCCCAGCAACAAACAAGAACTAATCCAAGGGATTTTTATCAATCACTTCCTAACTTCTTGGGCATCATTGGGAAGCATGTGGGAAAAAAAGTTTTTAGAAGTTATACATGTTGAACGGTGTGCGCATGGTTAGCTCGCAAAAGTGGCGTACTCTTAATACACGCACATATTTTAATAGATTATTATGAAAATTGAATATGTTGATCTCTGGCTGAAGCCATAACATTTATTTTAACACAGAATATAAATATATAAGGAATGTGGGCGTGGTTAGCTAATAACCTCTGTTGCTAAGGAAATCCAAAAATAAACTTTTGCTAATTCTTATGAAACTAACGTCAATATGTTCATCAACCTAAGGCCAACAAAATATAAAATGGTTGCTATGGAGATAAAACCAACAGAAAAGCCTCCATTTTGAAAAAAAGAGGTTTTCACATCAATTTGTGACGTACATGTCAGACCGGCCTTATAAAAAGAGAAGAGGGGAGTCAGGGGTGCCTAGTGGAGGCTAAGCTAGGTGAGGAGGGGGGGGGGGGGTGATGCGTAAAGAGGCAGCGACGGACAGTCATCCAATGCCGCTCGTGACTTTAAGTTAAATGTTAAAGGCAACAACAGCTCGCAAAGTGGCGTACTCTTAATATACGCACATATTCTAATGGATTACTATGAAAATTGAATATGTTGATCCCTGGCTGAAGCCGTGACATATATTTTAAAACAGAATATAAATATATAAGGAATGTAGGCGTGGTTAGCTAATAACCTCTGTTGCTAAGGAAATCCAAAAATATACTTTTGCTAATTCTTATGAGACTAACGTCAATATGTCCGTCAAACTAAGGCCAACAAAATATAAAATTGTTGCTATGGAGATAAAATCAACAGAAAAGCCTCTATTTTGAAAAAAAGAGGTTTTAACATCAATTTGTGACGTACATGTCAGACCGGCCTTATAAAAAGAGAAGAGGGGAGTCAGGAGTGCATAGTGGAGGCTTAGCTAGGTAAGGAGGAGGGGGGGGTGATGCGTAGAGAGGTAGCGACTGACAGTCATTCAATGCCGCTCGTGACTTTAATTTAAATGTTAAAGGCAACAACAGCTCGCAAAGTGGCGTACTCTTAATACGAGCACATATTTTAATAGATTACTATGAAAATTGAATATGTTGATCTCTGGCTGAAGTCGTGATATTTATTTTAACACAGAATATAAATATATATAGAATGTGGGCGTGGTTAGCCAATAACCTCTGTTGCTAAGGAAATCCAAAAATGTACTTTTGCTAATTCTTATGAGACTAACGTCAATATGTCCGTCAACCTAAGGCCAACAAAATATAAAATGGTTGCTATGGAGATAAAACCAACAGAAAAGCCTCTATTTTGAAAAAAAGAGGTTTTAACATCAATTTGTGACGTACATGTCCGACCAGCATTATAAAAAATAGGATTTCAATAAATCATCTATTTATTGCAATTTTGTGAATTAAAATCAGACGAATCCAGTATTTGGGCAGTAATACTCAGCCCTATACTCGAATACGAGAACCTGTTCTTTTTTTTGTTTTTACCTTGTGTGTTTGTTGACGATAAAATGAAAAAATTACAAGCTAACAACATCTTTGTCATGCTGGTTACATGCTGCTTACATCCATACGCATCACTTCTAATTCAAATTTGATAAAGAAGCAGAAATAATTTCCTGAACAGCCTCTTTCAATAAATATCAAGAAAAACAAAGTTTTTTTTGTCATTTTAGGATATTTTCTTTTAAAGACACTAAACTTCTCTTTTTGGGGGTAATGAAGGATAACAAACATTTTTTAAAAAGAGAAATAAACAACAAATACAGAATATAAATATCTCTTTTCAGCTTTTTCCTGAAGTAAAACTGCTTTCTCTCCATGTCTTGATGACAAACATTCAAAAGTGTCGTTTTTGCCGGCTGCTCTGAGAGCCTTTTGGATATTTTTCTGTCAGTGAACAGAGCTCCTGAGCTAAAGCCCCTCTCGATGGCAATCATACAATCCAGTTCAGAGCAGCAGCTGCTTCAGACGAACAGGCACAGAAGAGCATTATCTCTCGGGGAACATCATCAGCCCCTTTTTTTCCCGCAAAGGTCCTCAAATGTCCCCGAAAGTAATATGTGCGATTTAATCCACCTGTCTGGGAGGAGATTCAAGTGTGAAGCGAGGGGGATTACCGGGAAATTTGTAGATGTCAAACAGTAGAGACGGGGTTTTGATGTCAAAGATCACGCTGTCCCTTTTAGATTTAACTCTTTCAGAGATTCCTCACTAATGTCTGTGACTTTTACAGCCAGAAGCACATCTTCTGGCTGTAAAAGTCAAGTCTTTACAAGTCAATTGTAAAAGTAAAAGACGGTCGCTGAATCTGTCAACAGCGTAACTGAAGGATAAAGTACTTTCATGAATGAAATCCACTCCAATGGAATGGTGTTTATGATGTTGCTAACGTGTATTTGAAACATTTTTCTAATAATGGAGGGCATATATAAAAGAATTTAAGAATAAAACTGTGTTTCTACGTGTTTTTTAATTATGCAAAACTATGTCAAACTTTGCTTTCCTTGTCTGAGCTGGTATCTGGATCAAAACTGCACAGCTGGATAGCTTAGATATTGCTCGTAGTTTTTTTTTTTTTTTGCTATGCTAATGTTAACTTGTGAGAGGCTCTGTGGATTGTCTGTATGCGGAAGCAAATTGGTTGCACCGCTCTCCCGCATTCGCGAACCACATGTAACCAATGTGTCCCAGTAGCTTAAGCACAAAAGCACAATACTTTCTGTAGACTAGATCAGAAGACCAAATCCGACTCTGCGAGTGGAGGGAGAAACTGAGACAAGGTTTTTGTGTTTTGCTGGTACCATATAATTTTAGAAGAAAGACATACAGAAAAAACAAATATACATAAATTACATGAATTGCATGAATGCATGAATGGCCACTCAAAAGAAAAGGAAAGATCACAAGAAAGAAAAACTCGTGTTGGGGATCAGGTTCTGGTTAAAGTTCAAACACACTGGGTAGGGCTGTAACGAGTATCCAGGTGCTCGAGTATTCGCAATCTGCTCCCGAAAATCCGAGTACAAATATTCGCGACGTCCAAGATCGCTGGTTTGCGATCTTTATAAATATAGTAAGTTGTATTAAAATATGATCAGAAAATTATGTGGTAATTATGTATTTTTCTTCTGGAATTCAGATTAATGTATTATTTTAAGTTTACGAACTAAAACAAAGCCAAAAGAGCCGCAGTACTAACCGAAAGTAAACACACATCTTAGTTCCGGAAACACTTCCGGTTTTCAAAGTAAGACTAGTGAGTTTTTTTCCGTTCAAAAACTGTGACTGAAGTTCTGTTCACTGACATAACGTCTGAAAAAATGAATTAGCTTTAACATCTGAGCTTTATCTCAGTGTTTACATTCTTTTGGTTATGATAACTCTTGAACAGTTGAAGCAATTAACGAAACTCCATCTTATTCTGAAGAAACGCAGCCTCGCGATGCTGAAAGGCGGATGTAAATCAACGTGAATCAGACGATTCTGCTGCGGAGGGAAAAAATACTTTTTTCATACGGGCTGTACACCGAAAAATATTGAAGAACTTTGAGGATAAAAAAAAATGTGGGGAACATTTTTAAGTTTTGTTGTTAAATGATCCAAAACGGCAGTAATTTTTATCCTCTTTATGTTGTTTATGTGACTGTTGAACTTAACCAGAAGGCTGACAACAAAAAAAGTTTAAAATGACAAACAAATGTTCTATCTGAATCTTTTTTTTTTTTTTTTTTAATCAGTTTTGTTGATTCTGATTTACTGTTCTAAATAAATGTATAAATGTTGGTGATTAATACAAATAATTTGAATTCTCCTCCATCTCGTAAATATTCTCATAGCAATAAACATTATATTAAAAAGTAAGAATCGTGGTTCAACTCGTGAATCGTTGAGCTTGATTCGTGAATCGTATCGGATCGCCACCTAAGCAACGATCCAGAGCCCTATCACTGGGTGACCTGTCCATGCACCCAGTTGTTCTCAAGTCCGAAGAAAAATTAAAAAAATAACGACCCAATGTCCAACAGAAAAAACGTGTTCCAAATATGATTATAGATCGGTCGTTTCGAAGGGGCAAAACAGAGAAAAAGAAAGGGCGGCTGTGGAAAAAGCCTCCTACCAGCCCGACCAGAGCAGGAGAAGATAGATAGTGGAGTAGGAATTGTCCATGACATCCGAAGTTTCACTTTCCAGGTTCTAGCTCGCCATCAACACCTGGCCAGTTCGTAGTCTAACTCGGCTCGTAGTCGAACGAAGTTTTATCACCTCCGATTGGGCGTGGTCGGTCACGTGACCTCATTACGCAGCTGCGTCAGACGTAAGGACGCACTGCCGGTGTGTTAAAACCGAGAAGCTATTATTTATCTATATTTATATTGTATGTTATATTTATTTTAGTGAAGGTTTCCACCCGGGCTACACACACGTCACTTCCGCTAAAGCATTTTAAGGTCTTCGGACGGTAACAACAATAATAACCTCGTAGGATGTTAAAATAGCGCTTAAAATGTTTATCATAGTGAAAACATTCACTTATTGCAAATCACAAATGTTTTCTTCTTCTGCAGTTTTACATGACGGCAGTTTACTCCCTAAGCTAAGAGGATACAGCGCCACTTCAAAACACTTTATTTTATCCAGTAATCGTTTTTAACGGTAACTCGTGGCTTTTTTTACACACAGTAATCCAGTCGATAGAAGCTCTCGGTTGTTGAGAAAAACATAAATTCTTGTGATCGAGGAGTTTTACTGTTTGGAAATGACTCTGTGGTGTAGCGGGTGAAGAGCGGACGTGACGTGTGGTTCGCGCATGCGCGGCAAGTGGTGCAACCGATTTGCTTCCGCATACAGAAAATTCAGCCACAGGCTCTATGCAAAGGTCTGATGGGAAATAAGCAGAGGACAGCTTCTATGCTAAGAGTCCCGCCCCCAATCTGGAGGAACATTTCTGAGGACCTACTGCTGCTCTCCTTTGTCCAAATGTAACTTGACTCATGAAGATCTTTTTGATTGGAATATATAGACTATTAAATGTTCTGGAACTCTGTTGTGAGTAATCATGTGGAACAGTACATTTGAAGGTTTTATTTTTGAAAAATTAGGTTCGTTCAATAATATTTAATATATACTCTCATAAATATTGACTTGAAATGATGCAGACTGCCATTTGCATTGAGCATTTAGAAAAATCTTAGAAATATATCATTTGCATAATAAGTTGAAGTGCATTTTATGTCTAATTCAAGGACAAAGAAATTGCATTTCATTAACATCAAAACACATAAATATGAATATAAGAGGAATTACATTACCATTCGAAGCAAATGGTTTATTCTTTCTTTGTCTTCCTTTAATATTTTTTAGGAGTTTAATGATTTTATGTTAAAAAGATCAATTTACCTTTCTGGAATGTGCTTTTTTTGTTGTTTTTCTTAATGTGTTTCTGCTTGTAAGAGCACTTAAGGTCTCTCAATGAAAATTACAGTGTAATTCATGCCTTCCAGCTGCTGCAGAGGTACCGGCGGAAGGTATTATCAGGCCTTTTCGTTGGATATCATCAGCCTTTTTAGGGTGAAATGTTTTTTTAATAAAAAAAAAGATCAGAATACTGCAGTAAAACTAGATCTAGCTTGTGTATGATGGCATTACTTTATCTTGAATTTGAAAACTTCTTCAGAAAGACAGGCTTTTGTTGTAAAAATTCCACATTGAAAGGTTTGCCAATAGAATAATTCAAATTTTAACACATTTGACCTCAGCTTTTTCCATGATATCCATTCTATTTAATGTGTAATAACTTTTCCTCCCTTTAAAGCATTCAGACTGGCTGTCAATCCTTCAGGTGTTATGACTTTCATTTTATGTATCACCGCCTTTCCAGTGCAAAGGTCTCCCATTCTCTCTTCTTCATTCAACTCTCTGCAGCTCCAAAGGCCACACAGATAATGGAGAGCTTGTCTAATGTATTCACGCTTACACTCGTGCAATACTAAAACACAATCCCAACCCACACACTTTTACTGTGCAGAGCCTGAAAACAACAGTTGTTTCTAAATCTAGTGGAAAAACACTCTGAAGTGCCTCTCATGGGCGTAGAAGGACACCGAATGTGTAAACTCGGAAGGAAATCACTCCTAATTACAGACTAAATTAATCACTGCGTGATGGAAAGGTGACCAAGCCACAATGACATCTGCCCGGTAACAGGCGAGGTCAGCGGGATATGGTAGAACAGGAATTTAATGCGCCATGATGCTAAAGTTTACCACACTTTCTTATGTTTGAATAAATCCACTAACCAACTACTTTAGAATTGCCTCATGTTGTCAGAAACAGCAAAATCCTTTAAAAAAAATGCTTCGTTGAGATTTGATGAAGTCATTTTAAAGTCCTACTGAGTGATTAGGGGAGACTAGGGGCGTGGTACCAAAACTGTTTGGTAGCGGTGCCATGTCATCAATTTTTACCAATTTTACCAATAACCCCTTATTCGCAGAGACCGGTTAGGTCATAAAAAACCTTTGTAAAACATTTTTTTAAAGAACATTGGAGTATTGCTCAATGTAGATTTTTTTTTTTTTTAAATTCAGAACTAAATACTGATCGGCAGCAACGGCGTAACCTACTTTATGACAGTAGCCTTCCTATTTCCTATGACAGAGGGCTTTGATGACAGACAGAGGAATAGATGTCTTATTTCTGCGTGGAGTTCTTGTCTAATATAAAAAAGGGCCATACCATTAGAGGAGGGGTGTAGCGGTCTCACACTCCCTGCTGTGTAGAGATGCACCTCAGCACTGCAGCGTCTTAAGTTGTCTTTATTTTTGTGACAAAACGGAAGAATTGAGTCAAAAAAAAAAAAAAATCTGCAAATACATAAAACCAGTACGCGGGGGAACACCATATTGCTTAACGGCGCCGGCATAGCGGCGTGACAACAGAGCGGACACTACTTGCGTGTAGCTTTAAAGACGGGTGGGCTCTCTCAGTTTCTTCTCTCAGTCCAATCCAGCATGGACTTTTGGAGATTACCAATACAGACACACAGATGTATTTTGTATTAGCAGATTTTATATTTATAGATTCATATTATTTGACAAAACTAGAATCATTAATCATGAATTAACTTAAGCATTTTTTTTTTACATCTGTTTAATTTTACAATCCTCTACATATTTTTTTTTACTCTCATACAGTCATACATCTATGGTAAAAATGTGGGGCTTCTAACAAGTTTTTCACACATTTTTATCAATCACCTTTACTACGTTTCATTCAGTCGGTGTGGAAAAACAAAACGACTTAATGTCCCACTTCAGTCCTTATCCGTTTTCAACTGTGACCAGTGTGTTTTTTTCACATTTTTAAATTGTTTTTAACCAAAATAAAAAAAAAGGTGGTCCAATTTTCTAGGATCACCTCTGAGTTTTTCGGCGTGGAGCAACCCCAGCCCCACCTCCCATCACCCAGCTTCACACCACCTCCCTGAGCAGGGAGCTCATTGTATTTTCTACGCCACAAAGGCGTTTTTTTTTTTTTGTCTGCTCTTGATTCACAACAATTTGAACTACTAAATACTCAAAAATGCAACTTTCATTTTAATTTCATTGACATATGACACTTTTGTTGTGAAAACACAAAAACATAACAAAAAAAATCAACCTAAACATATCAGAGGCATGAATGCGTTCACACTATTGTGTAAATTGAGAAATATTGACATTTTCAGATCATGTGACCTTCACAGCTGAGTTGTAAATGTGTTGCATGTATGGCATCTTCTCAAAAAAAACCCAATTAACTATTTTGACATGAAGCGGGCTGAAACGTGAAGGCCTGCTTCAGCGCTCCCTGTGTGTTCATCTTCATCCGAAGTGACAGTCCCTGCGGTATTAAAAGCCTTTTGTTAAAAGCAGATTGTCCACCGGGAACGACTATTCCCATCACTGTTGTGTCTTCTGGTACTGAAGAGAAAGGACACTCACTGTCATCCTTTGGACAAAAAAAAAAACAGTAAATATGTGACAGCTACACTTTAACAGCGGTGGTTCATCTTAATTAAAGCCTCCTGCGGCCTTTTGCTGGGAGCACAAAAGGAAACTTGAACCGCCCCCGACTTCGGAGACAACATGCTCGACTGTCAAAACACTTTTTCATTCTATTTTGTGAGACACCTGCTGATTTTATACCGATTTGCATGGACAAGTAATTCTGATAAAGTGCATAAATGTCTGTCTTGCAATGTCTCAAGAAAAAAAAAAGGAAAAGAGGAAAATCGGATCTTGTCCAGGAAACTAAGATTCTACATCCCTTTTCTTTCCTCTACCTTTGTTCCTCTTTCTTTTTAACTTTCAGATCCCGTACTAAATGATCAAACAGAATAAATTGTCGGTGTTTTCCTTTTTCTACATTCATGCCTCAAACACAAGAAGAAATATAATTTCCCCTGACGCTAAAGTGAACCAACAGGAAGCAGTTCTTGGAAAGAGAGAAAAGTGACTGGAGTGAAGACGTTCTTTTTAAATTGACACAAAAAAATCCTTTTTAGGATAAAAGTGTTATTCAAATACATTCAAATTATTAAAAAAAATGTTTTCCCTCCTGGGAACTGTCACTGGAGAATTCTGATTGAATTCAGGTACAGAGGAAAGTCGAGTTAAGGCAGATTATTCGATTTTTGTTCATTACAAACATCTGAAATCTTGCATTATTCGTATCAGTTCTACAAATTAATCTTCTTTTTTTTAGGTTTTATTTTAAATGTGGCATTAACTCCATCTTCTCGTCCAGCAAAGATATCCAGACTTCCCTCTCCCAGACCACTTCCTCCAGCTCTTCTGGGGAGACCCAGTTTAGAGATGTAGTCTCTCCAGTATGTCCTGGGTCTTCTCTGGGGCCTCCGCCCACTGGGACATGCCCGGAACACCTCCCCAGGGAGGCGTCCAGGAGGCATCTAGACCAGATGCCGAACCACCTCAACTGCCTCTTCTCCGAGCTCTCTCCGGGTGACCGATCTTCTTATCCTATCTCTAAGGGAACGCCCGGCCACCCTCCGGAGGAAACTCCTTCCAGCTGCCTGTATTTCATTATGATTATGACAAAAATCATAACCTAAATGTCTTAAAAAATAATTTTTCATGTTGATCTGAAGCCTCAGTTCCAAAATCTTCTCTGAGGGGGCGTAGCTTATGGAGCTGAGCTGTCATTGATTTACAATCCTTTCCAACTGCGGTCAAATGAGCCGCCGTTCACATTTCCAGGGAGTCTGGTGGAGATTTTCCAGCGTTCTCAGCCCTGCTACCGTAAGTATTGGATGAAACTTGCACCAAAAATCCAGTGATTTGACCACAAAAATGTGAACGGCTGCTCATTTGACAGCAGTCAATGTGAAGATACCATCTTCTCTTCTCCAGAACCTGAACTAGACACGCTAGCTGGACCAGAAGAGGGGTTTAGTGCCGTGTACATTTGTCCTCTTTCATAAAATAAATGCCATACATACATGTTAAAAACTCAAAAAACAGGATTCTTATCGGAAGGAGACTTAAAATGTTGGGATTCTGCACATCTGTCTCTCAGAGGATAGACTTTAAAGTTCTGTTACTGGTTTATAAAGCTTTGAATGGTTTAGCACCAAAATACACGACTGACCTCCTGACCCAGTATGTACCAGCCAGACCTCTCCGATCATCAGGATCCGGTCTTTTATCAGTTCCTAGAGTCAGAACTAAACATGGAGAAGCTGCATTCAGCTTCTATGCACCACAGATCTGGAACAGACTTCCAGAAAACCTTAGATCAGCTGAAACACTCAGTGTATTTAAATCCAGGTTAAAGACTCACCTGTTCTCAGTTGCATTTGATTAATATGTATTCAAAAGTTTACGTCCGCACTTTTTATCTATGCTTGTTTTAAATTAAAATCTTTTTACTTTCTTTTAATTTTATTTTAATGATTTGAATAATGAATGACACCTTTACTATTTCTTTTGATTGTTTCTTTTAATGTTTTATGTAAAGCACTTTGAATTGTCTCTGTACATGAAATGTGCTATACAAATAAACTTACCTTGCCTTGCCTTGCCTTGCCATCCTGTAACAAAAGCTCAATTTTTCTACATCTACATCATGAAATCCATTATTATTATTTCCAAGCAACACAATGAAGTTCCAGTCAGTCCTCACAGTGGTGAGAACTGGTTTCAGTTTCTCCATCCCCAGCATGAAGCTGAGGCTCCTACAACAAAACCTGACTGACTGCTGCTCTTTGACTCACTACTAATAACAACTATAGTTTTTATTGAAGCTCACTGTGACTAACAGTTTTGACCAGTTAGCTACACCCGTTCAAGTCTACAGAGATGAAAACTCTGCAGTCAGACAGTATTGATCGAGTCAGCAGGACTATTTGGTCTTTGGTACTTCTCCTGAGTTACAGGAGTTTTGCAGACGAGCCACCAACGGAGGGATCGAACGCAGCTTAAAAGCTCGACTCCTTCTTAATGTGGGCGTACGGGGCTGTGAGATAAAGATACGTAAATGTCCCACAGCACCCGAAGTTAGTCTCTCCAAAGCACGCTCTCGTTCACACCTCGCCAAAATTCGATCCCGCCCAATGTGTGACAAAAGCTTTTAAATTTAAAACAGGTACAGGGTACACTGAAAGCGTTAAACAAATGAATCAATGTCACTTTGGGAAAAAAGTCAGGCACTGACTGGCCGGCTAAAGAAGAGGTTGAACCAAAGACCTTCTGTGCATTTAGCAAACTGTTCAAACTTTTCACTATTGATGACTCAAAGGTTAGATGCTAAAAATAAAACAAAAAGTAAAAATGTGTGAAAATCAATTCAATCTAGTAAAATGTATCTATCCTGGGCATGGTTACGTTAAAAGTGGGGTCATCTGGACCCACAAGACCTGAACCTTTTTTTTTTCAAGGATTTTTTACCTTTACTGGTGTCTGTGGGAGACACGAAATCCTGTCCACCTTTCTTATTCTTATAGGGGTCGGGTCATCAGGACCCCATAAGAGAGCATGAGGGTTAGATGAGCTTACTCCCTTATCTTTTAATCTATAAAATGCCTTCCTTAAGCATTATCAGCCACATTTCATGGTCATCATTTCATTGGCGTTGCTTTAATCTTTGTGTTTTATAACTTTTTAGTGTTTTATCCTCTTTATATGCTGTATCTCTTTATATCAAGCACATTGTGTTCTACAGCATTAAGATAAAAAGTGCTCCACAAAGCGATGGGTTGATGAATGTGCTTAAAAAAATGATAAAAATTGGGCTTCTAGTTTGATCAAACTTCTCATGTAATTTGATCACCTCTATAATCCTGAGCATAAAATGTCTAATAAAGTTGGAGACAATCTAAAATTTTAACAGAGGATTTTTAGAAGTCCAGTGAAAGTAAAGGTAGAGTTCAGTGATGAGCTTTTAAAGTCTGAATGATCCTGAATGTCCATCAGTGTGAGCTTTGATAGATTTTTCTCTTTAGTCCAATTCATTTTTTTTGTCTGTAAATTCTTAACCATCTTCGTCCTTTTCAGGAAAATGTAAATGTAATTTCTTTTAAAATTTCATTGCAAATAAAGTGCTGGACTGACACAAGCTGGATTGAAGTATCATAATTTTAACAAATTAAAAAGAAATGACACAAGACTGATAATTGATATATATTCAATCATCTCCACATGCCACAAAATAAAGATAATTTAAATGCAATTGTTTTTTTTAACACATTAGATTATATTTAGTGACATGAAAATAACTCCAGAGACTGGGAACTCTGCACACAAGTTTTTGAAGATATTTGGCAACAGAAGAGCCTCCTCTTGTCCTCATTGAGATACTGTATGTAGAACAAGTTGTGGCATTTTATCTTAAGCGAGGACACGTAAAGAGTTACCCAACAAAGTAAGACCCAGAAGATAAAAGACTCAACAATCGGGGGTGTGTGAGTGTTAAAAAAGAGCTCGGACCACCAGCTATACACGTATGAGTTGTGCTGCCTGTCGGAGAAAATAAACATGGGATTCAGTCCCTCCTAAGTGATTTTATAAAAAGTCGTGTGTGTCATGAAATCGTTTTGGGAGGAGGTCACGCTACCTTCATCCAGAAATATCTCAATTGACTACAGCTAGGTCAAACACATCCATCCCTGTGGAGCACCGCCTGAAATGTAGAAAGCATGTCATGTGTTCCAATGATACAACTGGGACAACCGGACCAGGACTGAACCGCTGTAAAGGTGGAGAAAGGACAAACCCCTGAACAGGTCCCAGAGGACAGCAGTTATTCTTCCAGCCAAATGAGGGGGCTGCAGCGGAATGATTGAGGTTTAGTGTTTTGGGAACTCGTTTGGTCCTTTAAATCATTTGAGTGTAAAAAAAGGCACCAGGGCGGGTTGATAAAATTGATTAATCAGTCTGAATGGATTTAAGCGTAATAGATCAATAATCGATCCATAAAAATGGATCTAAAGCATAATGCTAAAGTGAGCTAGCTTGATGCCAACATGTAATCAGATTTCCCAAAAGACGGCTAACGCTAACGCTCAGTCAATCTAAACATGAATTGCTGACTAAATGAATAACTTTTCTTTTGAGGATTTTTTTAATGTAACCATTTTTGGTCTAAAAACATTTTTTTGCTCATTCTTTCAACTTCTAGAATAAGATGTAATGCTATAATGAGATCGCCACCTAGCAGCCAAACTGAAACACCCTCCAGGAGAGGCAGAACAATTCTTGGAGCTTCTATGTTTGAGAATCCATGTAACACTTTATGGTTTTAACAATTTTATTATTATTTCACTAATACATTTTAAAGTATGTGAATGTTATTGATTTATAATGAAAATTTTCTTAACATAAACTATTAATGTATTTCTAAAGAAAAATGTCTAAATGTGTGGACAATGTAAACTCAAAAATGAATTTAATTTTAATTGAGTGAACTGAAAGAATGAAAACAGAATCAAATCGATCTAAGCTCTGGTGAATCAAATCAATTCTGGAAATTATTGGCAATACCGAGCCCGATTACAAATACACAAAACCAAATTTACTCCCAAATCTGATGTGAGACTCTTTTAATGCCTCCAATAAGTAAGTGATGCGTTTAAATGCTGCCAGAATGCTGGGTCATCAGGGTTTTTTTTTTTTTTGTCGGCTCCTTTGAACTTTATCTGGTGAAACTTGATATTTTCACTCTTTCTTCAACAGATATACCTGAAAATTCAAATTAAAAAGTCTATATATGCATTTTTAAAACCTAAAGTTTCTTTAGTCTCAGCGCTCTTTTGCGGCTGCACTTTACCTTCCGCGCCTTCGCCACAGGACTCTTCCGCGAGAAGACGGCGCGAGGTCCTCCTCGACACCCAGAGAGCGGACAGAGTTGACCAACCCTACGTCTCGCTCTGCTCTCTGGGTTTGGGGACGGACCTCTCGCTGCCTGCAGCGAGTGTATAACAGAGGATTTGTGTGTTCTTTTAAAGATTCATTTGTCTAGTTAGTATCAGGAGTCGATGCTCGGTGGGAGCCATCTCCTGAGGACTGACTGCACTCAATCTCCCATCAGTCCCAGCACACTAGATATCTCCACACCTGACTCTCATCAGTTCATCAGCCACAGGACATTTAAGCACTGTTCAGACACTCAGTGCGAAGTATTGCTTGTGCCGTTCTGCCTGCATACCGAGCATTTTCTAGTTGATCTGTGCACCCTTTACCTGAACCTGTTTTTTTACCTGACTCTGCAACTTTACCGCGCGCCCCGACCTTTGGCCGGGTTTATCACACTAATTTAGCTTTGCGTACTTTTAGCTTAGCCTTGCTCCCGTTTGACTTTCTCCGTCCATTACACCTGATACACGTGGAACCATCCAAAGTTTTTTTTTCCTAAAACTTAAATGTCCATATCCTGTTATTTTTTCCTGTTTTTTCCTTTTTATTGATCCAAACCGTGACTCTAACCGTGAGTTCAGTGATCCGTTACACTCCTAGATGATACTTTATCCTCTCTATACGCTACTATCTTCTTAGAGGACCTAAAGCCCGTCACAGACACCCATGCACACACACACACATTCACAAACTGATTGTGTCTCTGCTCAAACACTGGCACAAACCTACAACCACCAAGAGCAGCGTGGGGATCAAGGTGCTGGTCAAAGATACTTGATACATGGGCAAGACGGGAACTGAACCAGCAATCTTCCAGTGAGAGGTCGACCACGAAACCTCTGCACCATGGCTTGGTGAATATTTCAAGGTGCAGTAATAATAAGGTGAAGGACCACTACAAACAAACTTTCTGAAAAGAGTCCACGTCTACAGAGGGTTTGAGAGCTGAACAGGTTTAGAGGCAGTCATCCCCCTGTCCCCTAAAACTCAATCAGGTTCCTATTAGAGATTTTCCTGGGGCCGTGCAGAAAAGGCTCAACCAAAGAACAGACATTACTCTGACAAAAAAAAATTCAGCCTCCTTCTGCCTGTGATCACATGGCCGGCACCACCGCTGCTCTGCCAGCCCTGCACCACAATAAAAAGAGAGATTTCAAGGAAGGACAAAACTACATTTCCATGAACCATCTCAAAAGGGTGAGTAAATTCGCTGAAGGGCTGGAGTTGCTGAGATGAAAAAATAAAACACGAGAGCCATTAAGACCAGATGGCCCTATCACTAAAACATTAGAGCTGCTGTGGAGCAGAAAACAGGAGCTGCGATTTAATCATCTATTCTGCAAAAAAGAAAATTCTGCCTTTTTACATGGAAAATCATTTCAACTCCAGAACAAAATGTACTTGTGAAGAATTGCATATAATAATCAGTATATTCTATGGGGATGAAGTCAGCATACGTCAGGAGTCTTGATTTATTTAAAGGTTGGACCATATATAACCATTTTGTAATAAGAGCCTGCTGGTAATTTACGACCACACGCAGTGACAGTTGTTTGAGCAACGATGCAGCGACATGCTCCTAATCGAAAACACCGAAAAAAAGCTAATCAATAAACGTGTCCTCTGGTTAAGGCTGTTGTCTTTGCTCATAAGGGAAGGACCCTCTGAAGGCTTCTTAAAAATGAATGTTACATCACAGTTTTCCTTTTAAAGATTTATATAAATCTGTTTGTCAAATGATGTTTCTCCGACTGATCGATTTGACCAAATGACAATCCACAAAGGACAAAACCTGAAAAAACATAGACCTTTATTTTTCTCTTGTTTATTTATAATCGGATTATGAAGGAAATTTTCTTTTGGAAAACTACTGGATTTTCCCCACCAGATAAAGCTCATTCTTAACAAATCTATCTGTTAAATATGAACTCCCGAGCAAGCCAAGTTAGTTTTTTGAAAGTTTGCTTGAGCAGAAGAGAACCAGTGAGAAAACAAAACAAGAGCCTTTGACTTGGCATTTTATGGACAAAAACCTAATACCAAATTTGGATTTATTGCGACATTTGCTCCCATAGACCATAACAATAGTTGGGGGCTGTCCATTTATAGCGTTAATCGTGATTAATTAATTACAGCCATTTTTGCACATTATTTTTTTTAATCACATAATATAATTTTTGTATCGGATGGCTATAGGTTGGTTATGCGCACCAGGAGGAGTATTTTATCTCGTTCATACTATGGTCATTTAAGAAAGATGAAAAACCTCTAGTGGTGTCAAAGTAATGGTTGGAAAAAAGAAAAAAAAAAGATTAGCAAAGCCACCTTTTTTTGTTTTATTTTGACCTCTTACTGGGCCACAATGTCACAAAAATGTAGAGAAAATACCTAAAAATGAGGCTATTAATGGGTTTAAAAATATTCAGATTAAAATCAGTTAATTCAAATAATTAATTACAGGTCACGATTAATCAGTCGCACAAGAAATCTAATCACATGCCAGTATATATTAATAGCACTGCATAATGTTCAACAATTGATAACAAGTGTTATGAGGATCCTGCCAATAAAGTTGCTTTAAATTCTGAATTAAAGTTCATCATTATTTTTTAAAAAATAACCAGTTTTATTGATTTTAAAAAAACATTTGTTTTAGTTATCTGTTGCACTTTAAAAAGTTAGTGACGGACTTTTTAGCTCCACTCAGACAGTTAAGGGAAAATCTATTTTACATTTTATTGTTTCTTACATTCCAACAGCTGCAAATATCTTACAGAGGATGAGATAAAAAATTTAAAAAAAAACAATTAGACACCCGCTTCAGTTTTGTACAGGTCGGTCCTTAAATATTACGCCGGTCCGTGGCCTTTAGTGGCCTTTAGGGGACCACTGTTTTAAAGGAGCTTGAACATTGTGATATGGCGGAGCGTAATGCCTGATCCCGACAAACACGTAAATATAAAGCACAGCAGATTAGGACAGTTTGGTGTGCACTCTCCGAAAGCTTCTTTCAGCACAGCTTGACCTACTTTCATAGATGTCGTGACAGAAACTAAAACCGGATATTATCCACATCAAAAGGAAAACAAAGCAGGAGAAAACTACCATTTATGGATTATCTTTAATACATCTATACATAAAATGTCTTTTGATCATTA
Source organism: Oryzias javanicus (assembly GCA_003999625.1). Lineage (NCBI taxonomy): Eukaryota > Metazoa > Chordata > Actinopteri > Beloniformes > Adrianichthyidae > Oryzias > Oryzias javanicus. Next base: position 28,544,295 of record CM012443.1, read on the forward strand.
CATATTATCTATTTTTTTAGATATCGTACAGAATGACATGACAAAAGAGAAAAGTTGTTTTGTTTCATGAATACATTTTATTTCTCATTTCAATAAGTTTATTTTTATCAGAATTACTTAGTATATTGTGGAAAAATAGCATTTTAAGGCAGTTGGGTTTGATCACTTAAATACAAAACTGTATTATTTCAATCAAATAAAGAGATCTTGCTGTATAAGTAACATTTGTATTAAGGTTGAGTTCAAATACTAGTTTTCCAAAGGGTTTCATATTCAAAAAGTGGATTTATTTTCTAAAGCGTTTCATTATTTCTCTCACAATCAAATAAAGACAACTTGGTTTCTCAGAATCCTAAAACTACAATATTTGTGCTTAAACACGTTAAATCTGTGCTTAAGTGAAGTACAAAAAACACTTTTAATAAGTGTTTGAGTACATCTAATGTGTCGCATTACACCCCTGCATAAATATAATCATATTCATAATTACTTTTAAAAGTAGCTTTGCAAATATTGAGGGTAAAAGCAGAGAGTCAACATCAACTTTATTGGTTGAATACTAATAATCTCACACATCCTGGATTTATTATTAAAAACAAACAAACAGAAAATAGGCTATAAAGCGATTTCAGTGGAGATGAAAGCAATTAAAAAAATAAAAAATGCAGACCAAAATCCATGAACACGCATCCTGCAGCTTCTTATTTAGATGCATTTTAATCTAATTAGAGTTTTGTTCCCCTAAACCTTCAGTATAAAAATACACAATAGGCAAAAACACATGTAGGCACATTTAATGATTTGTAATATTATTAGTATTCTAATTAAATGATGTATAATCAGTGCAGGGTTTTAAAGCAGGTCCTAATTCTTTCACTGCTCACTAAAAAATGCACTTTTGCTATTTTTAATTCTACTAATTCCAAAATTGAGTGCACTAGAAATTTCCCAGAAGTCTTTGCAAAAAACTGGCATGCATCGATGATCACTAAATCAGTGAATATAGACCACAATGCATTGCAGTCGAAGAATTAAAAATAAAAAAAAAACATGTTTAAATGTAACTTTTGAGCAATCCATGCGCATTTTCATTATCAGAAAACAGTGGATTTAGAAGCAGAAGTCATAAAATGTTTGTATTGATTTGATTTTAACTTTAAAAAATTTTAACTAAAGATAAGTAGTGAACATTGTGTCCAAATTGCTTTTAAAATCCAGGGCACTGGACAAAACGCTATCCCCCTTATTCCTATGCCCCATGAGCCTTTGCTTGAATTATGGGTGATACTTCCTGTAGACGCCAGAAGTAGCATTTATTTACATTACAACTGTAGAGCCCACAGCGCAGTTCCTCTTGTTTTGGATCTACAACTACATATAAATGTGGGAACACCAGCTGTCATGTCTTAAAAGAGGCGACGTAACAATTTCGGTGCCTGTTAAAATTGAAGAATGACCTTAAAAAATGTCCAAACATAACATATAGGAGCATTTTTAGCTACTTTCTCAGTTCGGTTGCGGCAGATGTTGAAGCTCTGAACAATCTTAAAGCTCCGAGACATATCAATACCTTCATACATGATTATTTCTGCTGGAGTTAGCACACAGTGCTGATCAATTGTAACCTTATCACTTCACGTGTTTGTGTTTACATGCTGCCAGAGCCAATGAGGGTTGCATCGCGCGGTGTAGCTTTAGCCTGTTTCATTTTTTGACAAAAGCAGCTGTGGTTTAAACATCGGTAATTTTTGAATAGTTAATACCAGGAGATGCAGCAATTACACAGGAAATATCTTCCCTATTCTTGTTACGCTGCAGCAACTTAACCGCGCTGTCAAGTCTCTGCAGTACCCGCGGCGTTTCTTCTTCTATGGTGGTCTGGAGTAACCCAACCAGAATGCTGGATATGGACTTTCCTCCGTGGTACTTAATCCACAAAATGAAACGAACGTACATATAAAGTCTTATTTGGCTTCTTAAGATTTACATTTGGAGCCAAATCCTTCTGATTTCATCCTCGCCCGATAGACGGTAAAATCTGTACCGAGGAGGGCGGCTGCACTCCCTCTTCATCAGCGGCCCATGTTCCACACAACGCTCCTTAAACCACAAATTTAATTTAGTTTGGGTGTTAGAGTAACCACGAGCTGCACAAAGCCACTTTTGAAACTTTTAAGGGGTTAACTAAAGCACGCTTCTAAAGTTTGTATGCACAACTAAAGCTAACAACTTTCAATGGAAACAAATAGCGCTGTGTGACTTCCGGTTGCTATACTGGAAGTTGCACCCATAACCCGTTTTACATCAGCGGCCCCAGGAGTAAGGTGGATAAAGATTTTTTAGTAGTTAGAGATTAATTAGGGTGGCAATTCAGACATAGTTTATCATTCCAGCATCGAGTGCTACGGAAAGTTTCCAGAAGTCTTTGCAAATAAACTCAGTATCCATAGACCAACAATTTTTGCCAAAAAAATTTTTTACATGTCATTTTTTAAATAAACCATCAACATTTTCATTATCACTATCATTATTATCATTATCAGAACACCGTGGAGTCATAAATAGACATTTGATTTTCACTTTGTGAAGATTGCGGCGTTATCCTTGCTGTTAAAAAAATAAATAAATAAAACAGTGAGCTTAGTGTCTGATTGCTCTTTAAAATTCCAGACATAGCTCAGATTGTCTTTCTGCAATCAGTTAAACAGTTTTCTCCAGCATTTAGACCAATGCAAAATACAATTTTTTTAGTATGAAGGGCAGAGGCTATAAAAAAACAGTCGACGGCGATGACACAGAATGATACAACCCTGAAAAGAGAGCCTCTTCACACACGGCGAGCACAGATCTATGTTCATCAGCAGGGATGGATGTTTCCCATGACTTCCTCTGCCGTGTGCATCGGTGTGACTGAGAGAGCAGACGGCTGCCATGAACGCTGCTCCACACTCTCCACATCACCAGCGGCTCCTCAACATGCCCCCTCATCAGGCTTGATTTTCCAGACTCTGCAGGTCAGAACTTGGTCTGATGCACTTCCCTCTCTGATTGGCTCTTGATCTGAAGGCTATTTCGCTCAAATGGAGGACTCGGCAATAGGGGAAAGCTTCTTTATGAGTAAAAGCATCAACTAATCTTGCAATTTGGTGATAAAAAGGTAATAAAAGTGTAGCTTTGGTTGGAATGGTCACGGTTTCAGTGAGATAAACTAAAAAAAAATAAACCTCAAACATCTATGGATTAATATTGTATTACACTTTGGTTTCATCTGGTTTCAGCCTGTAGATCTGCCGTTGGTTTGTGCGGTTAATGAGGGTTTAACTGGCGACAAAATCTCCGCACAGCTGTCCTTCAGTCGGAAGACTAGCGCCATGTGTTGAAGTGTCCCGAGGCCAGAGGCTGAACTCTACACCTTCCCCAGTGAGCCCATCAGTGTGTGCCACACTGTCTGCTGAGCGTTTCGAGGAGAAAACTCAGTGTAGCAACCCGTGACTAAAATCCCATGTAGTGAAGCGCTTTCTAGAAACTACAAGAGGACTAAAGGGGGACACTTAAACTCGGACTCTTCTTGGTTCATTCTGAAAAACCCTGAATAATCTATTTAAAAACAGTTGAATCTTTTCCTAATGGAGGCTCTTATATCGATGTAAGAAGCCTTTAATTAAACAATATAGTGGCTACTATGCATAATATGTATTCTTTACTTTATTAATATATTTAATTATTTTTACACAACATCTAAAAGCTTATTTAACGTTCCTCTGTTATTACTCATTTATAAACTAAAATTATTTACTATAGAAACCTTTAAAAACATCATAATCACAGCATGTGTTTGTCTTTTTACAATTTCAACACTTTTTTGGTCAGTCGATGTGATAACGTGTTAAGATTATTTTTATTTTTTTTGTGATAGAATATAATATTTGATCAATCAGTGGATAAACTTGCATGAAGTCAAACCAAACTTCTGATTTAAAAAAGGTTCTAACCCTATGTTACAGGTTCTAATTGTTTCCAAGGAAACCCTATGAATAAAAAATGTAAGGATAATAAACAAAGTGATTGTACCATTGTGCTATCTTATGGGGTCCAGATGACCCCGCTTGATCAGGAGGTTCCTCGGTCAACTTCTTTAGTGTTCTGTTCATTCTTCACCAGAAAGCAGCTCGTCTTTATTCATTAACTGTTCTATAGATTATGGGGGTCAAATATGCATTTAGGCATTTTTGTGTTTTCTGTTCTTTAGTCAAATAAAGAACAACCCATGTTTATATGTTTGTGTTTTCAAGATTACAATTCAGCTGAAAGGCTACACAGTCATGCAGCGGTCAGAACTTGCGCCTCAGGCCGCGGTCCAAACCCCTGATGGGTCCCTTCCATGTTCTTGTACATGTGTGGGTTTTCTCTGGCACTGCAGCTTCCTCCCACGGTCTAAAAACACCATTCAGAAGCTAATTGTTGACGCTTAACTACCCTTTAGATATAAATGTGAGTGTGTGAGGTTGTATGAGTTGGACTGTTAACTCTCCAGAGTGTACCTGGGTTGGTTCCAGCGACCCTGTGACCCCGAACAGGGTTAGGGGTTAGAAATGGATGGGGCCTGAAACTGTTTCTATGTAGTTCTGTGTCTCATCATCCAGCTTTGGAAGAGTTATTCTACCTCTCAGTTTTTGTCACTAATAAAAAAAAAAAAAATCTCCTTTTATCCTTCATTAGTTTTCTGCATGTTGGGGGTCCATTAAAAAAATTTGTGAATTCCTTTCTGATGTCATGGAGAATGTGGAAAACCGGGGAAAAAATGATGGAATATGGATAATTCAATAAACGAAATTAAATCTGCTCAAAAATAAGAACATTAAATTATATTAAATGACCAAACGGAATAACATTATTTTACTCTGGACCATAGACTTAGTGTCTTTTCGAAGCTCTTTATGTTATGAACCAAACATGAAACATGATTAAAAAATGTTAGTAAGTTTGAAAAGAAACAAAAAAACATATTTATGTACTATATGCTTTTATTAGTCTGACTAAAGTTTAGCTCTGATTACTTCTCTTTTTGGTGGTGCATGATTCATGTTTAAAAGGCCTTTTCTGTCTTGTTTAATAGTCTGTTTGTTTAAAAAATATATATAAATATATATAAATCTGAAAAAACCTTTAGTGTGAGTATGATATTTACATTGAATAATTGACAGTAGTTTCTCTTCTCTGTGTCCTACTCCAATGGTTTCTCTCATCTTCAGCAGTTCACAAATAAACATTTATTCTGTCACAGATGTGTCGTTTATTCAAAGACATTTCTCTTCTATTTAAAACCCTTGTGGTGTTTGTTATCTCTGAGACAAATTCAAATATGTCATTGCATTAAAGTGTTCTAACTCGACACACTCTCACTCCCAAGTCGTCACATATTGACCGTTGGTTAAGGACCCCTCCGCGTCACTTCTTATTGTATAATGAATCAGCCGAATGCTTGTGTATCTGTATCTTTCTTTTTTTTATTGATTTATTGATTGTTAAAAGGGGCAGACACAATAAGTTTTTCTTCTTTCTGTCCCCTTTTCATTTTTTTTTTTTTGTACCATGCTTGAGTTTACAACTCAAGTTTATATGTATGTTTTTTAAGGAATAAAAATGAAATAAAAAAAAAAAAAGAGAGCGTTTGTCCAATA